>JAVKPL010011866.1:0-55775 GCA_032173675.1 Gastrolobium villosum | reverse complement strand
GTCAATGTTGGGGTCAAGACAGATCCTCAGAAGGTACAAGCCATGCAAATGTGGCCTGTTCCTCGAAATTTAAAGGAGTTGCGGGGTTTTTTGGGCCTTACAGGGTATTATAGGAGGTTTGTGAAGCAGTATGGTCATATTGCAAGGCCCTTGACAAATCTATTGAGGAAGGATTCTTTTATGTGGGGGGAAGAGGCACAACAAGCTTTCGAAAGTTTGAAGGCTGAAATGATTAAGTTACCCACGTTGGCTTTACCCGATTTTAAGGAGACTTTTGTGGTAGAAACGGATGCATCCGGGGTGGGCATGGGGGCTGTCCTCATGCAGAAGGGACGCCCCATTTCCTTCTTGAGTCAAGCTTTTTCCGATCAAGCAAGGAAGTTATCCGTGTATGAAAGAGAATTGAAGGCCATAGTTTTTGCCGTTCATAAATGGCGTCATTACTTGTTGGGAAGTCATTTTATCATAAGAACGGATCAACGCAGCCTTAAATATTTGACGGAGCAGAGGCTGATGGCGGATGGACAGCAAAAATGGGTAGCCAAGTTGATGGGGTTTGACTTCGAGATACAATTCAAGCCGGGAGTGGAAAATAAAGCAGCGGATGCCCTGTCTCGGGTAATGGAGTGCAGGGAATTAACTTTAGTTACCAGTCCGGATTTGCAGGAAATAGCGGAGGAGGCTTTGCATGATGATTCAACAAAAAAAATCATGACTGATGTGTTGCAAAATGCCCAGTCACATCCGGGGTACCACGTCCTCAAGGGCTGCCTTTGGTTCAAAAATAGGTTGGTTATACCTAAAAATTCCACTCAGATTCCTATCATTTTATCTGAGTTTCATTCCTCTCCATTGGGTGGACATTCAGGGGAGTTGAGAACGTTTAAAAGAATTGCAGCAATATTTTATTGGAAGGGGATGCGTCGAAGGGTAGCTGATTTTGTGAAGCAATGTGGGGTTTGCCAGCAACAAAAGTATGAAAGCTTACTGCCTGCAGGGTTATTACAGCCCTTGCCAATTCCGGAAAGAGCATGGGAAGATGTATCCATGGACTTTATTGGGGGTTTGCCCAAGTCCCAAGGGGTTGACACCATTATGGTGGTGGTAGATAGACTGACTAAATATGCACACTTTTTGCTATTGAGCCATCCCTATACTGCCCAAAACGTTGCTGACTTGTTTGTGAAAGAGGTGGTCCGTTTACATGGCTTTCCCAAGTCCATTGTATCGGATAGGGATCGGGTGTTTATGAGCATTTTTTGGCAGGAATTGTTCAAGCTTTCAGGTACGAAATTACGTTTTAGTTCTGCTTATCATCCCCAAACAGATGGGCAATCTGAAGTGGTAAATAGAACAGTGGAAACGTATCTAAGATGCTTCATCAATGGACATTCCAGGGGGTGGGCCAAATGGGTACCATGGGCAGAATTCTGGTTTAATACCTCTTACAATCGATCCATTGGCATGACACCATTCCGAGCGGTATATGGGCAAGATCCTCCATCATTGGTTCGTTTTGCAAGGGGGACCACGCAAGTAGATGCTCTTGATCAATGGCTGGTTGCTCGTGATACAGTCATAGAAGATCTCAAGCAGAATTTGAATAGAGCACAACAACGTATGAAATTCCAAGCGGACCGGAAAAGAAGAGAAGTTCAGTATGAAGTGGGTGAGAGTGTGTTCTTGAAGTTACAGCCATATAAAATGCGATCATTGGCCAAAAGGCTGAACCAAAAGTTAAGTCCTCGTTTTTATGGACCCTTTAAGATCATAGAAAGGGTGGGAACGTTGGCTTATCGTTTAGAGCTTCCTTCATATTCAAAAGTGCATCCAGTATTCCATGTATCTCAATTAAAACGTGCCGTTCAGCCATTGGTGCCCATGATTCCCTTACCAAAGGGTTTGGATGACACTTTAGAGTTGAACACACCACCTATGGCAGTTCTGAATTCACGTAGGCTGTTGAATGGCAAAGTAGAGTTGTTGGTTCAGTGGGAGGCACTCCCTCAGTGTGAGTCTACATGGGAAGATTTGGAAGAGTTCCAGCACCAGTTTCCTTTTTTTCACCTTGAGGACAAGGTGATTCTTCCAAAGGGGAGTGTTGATGGGCCATTGGAACCTTTTGCTAAGTATTACATGCGCAAGAAGGCCCAAAAGAAGGAAGAAAGTAATAAAGCCCAATATGGGGAGATGAGCAGCCCAAAGGAAGGAAGAAATGAGAGGGCAGCAAGGGAAATAAACAAGCAACAAGTTGTTACAAAGGAAGCCACGTGGAAGGCTGTGAATGGGGAAGGAAAAGTGGGAGAGGAATTGCTACGTGAAGTAGGATAAAAGGAAACGGTTAGAGGGGAGGAAGGGGGGGATGAGAGTTGGTTAGTAGTGGTAGCACCTGAATTGGAGAATTCAGTGTGGAGGGATTGGCTCTTGTTCAATCAGTGGAATAAAGGGTAGAAAGGGTAGTAGGGAGTTTATTATGAAGCTTGTAGTAATGGAATGAGTGTTCCTACCTCTCTGTAAAGGATAGGTTCTAATTCCATATATATTGTAAAGGATATTTCTCTTATCAATATATAAGACATATCTGTTTCTTTGTTCAGTAATTTCAGTTGTGTTCATTCTGAGATTTGGAACATTTTTGCTATAATTTTCTGAATATTTGAGTGAGTGCCATTAGGTTACCAAATCCTACTTTAATTACAAATAAACGTTTACACTTTACACTTCGTCAATTTGTCTAATTAATTGCCTTATGGAGCCACCAAAGAGTAGAAAAATTCCCACTAGACACAAGAATAAGGGTTACTGTTGAGCCCGAAGAGAAGTGTTCAACGGCAGACAACTTCGACTACTACCTATTCATGCAGAATACAAATACACGCATTTTATTTGACGAAGTGAACCCTTCATCTCATTCTCACCCTTTCAAAATCATAAGTTTCCCATCCTATAAATACATTCGCTTGAGCATATGTTTTCTCATTCTCCTCCTAATTAATTAGTAGCCAACAACATCAAATACCACTCTCTTCCTTGTCCTGTGCTTAAATTAATTAGTTATAACATTCATTGTGGTATCACTATAATGTAGAACTTAAAATAAGAACAACTATTTTCTTGTGGAGAAGACAAAACTTGTATTTCTCTTTTTTGTGATATGTTGCTTACAATATGGATTAGTTTATATAGGCACTAGATTGCCTTTTCATGAACCAAAACATTAAATTAGCCATAAACCACAAAACTAAACTTCCAACTCTTGGCCTCTCTAACTCTTGGCCTTTCACTTTCTCACAACTCTTGGCCTTTCACTTTCTTACAACTCTTGGCCTTTCACTTTCTTACAACTCTTGGCCTTTCACTTACCTAAACACATGACTCCTTAATTAAGACTATTAAATATAAAACTAACAAAACATTTAAAGTTTATTCAACAATTCTCCTTCATAAACTTAAATGGTTCTGCCATCTTTCATCCCAAGCATCTTCTTGCAATTGTTGAGCAGCAACGTCGGCAGTGGCTTTGTGAAGATGTCCCCGACTTGCTCTTGACTGGTCACGTGTGTTAGCTCCACATTTCCTTCCTTTACTTGATCCCGGATGAAGTGAAATCGGACGTCAATATGCTTGCTTCTTTCATGATTTACCGGGTTCTTGGCTAGCTCTATAGCCGACTTATTGTCAATTCGGATCACAGTTTGGCCGACTTGTTTTTCCTCCAACTTGCTTAGCAAATTCCTGAGCCACATTGCATGACAAACACACCAAGATGCAGCTACATATTCAGCTTCACATGTCGACAGTGTCACAATAGGTTGCTTCTTCGAAATCCATGTGAATGCCGTGTTGCCCATGAAAAACACATAACCAGCCGTGCTCTTTCGATCATCTACGTCTCCACACCAATCACTGTCAGAATATCCGATCAACTTGTATTTTGCCGAGCTCGAGTAGTGTAACCCGTGTGAAACCGTACCTTGAACATACCTCAGAATTCTCTTTATCGCCTTCCAATGTGTGTATCTCGGCTCCTCCATGAACCGACTTACTATGCCGACACTTAACGAGATATCCGGTCTCGTGCATGTGAGATAACGTAGGCTTCCCACCAAACTTCTGTACTTGCTTGCATCAACACGGTCTCCTCCATCAAACTTAGAGAGTTTTGAACCGGGTTCCATTGGTGTTGAAACTGGGTTGCAATCTTCCATCTTGTACTTCTTCAAAATCTTTTTTGCATAAGCCTCCTGTGACACGAAGATTCCCTTCTCATTTTGTTTTACTTCCAAACCAAGAAAGAACTTCATCAAACCTAGATCTGTCATTTCGAACTCTCTTGTCATTGTGCTCTTGAACTCTTGTATCATCTTGGCATTGTTTCCCATAAAAATGAGGTCGTCAACATAAAGAGCCACAATTAACAAGTCTCCTCCATTTTTCTTGACATAAACAGCATGTTCATATGGACATTGTTCAAGTCCATTCTCCTTGAAGTATTTGTCAATACGAGCATTCCATGCCCGTGGTGCTTGCTTCAACCCGTAAAGTGCTTTCTTCAATCTCAGCACCTTCTTCTCTTCTCCTGCCTTCATGTAGCCCGGCGGTTGTTCCACATAAACTTCTTCTTCAAGAACACCATTCAGAAATGCCGACTTTACATCCATTTGATGCATTGGCCATCTGTATTGAGCAGCCTGTGAGATGAGTAGCCGAATTGTCTCCATCCTTGTAACAGGGGCAAACACCTCGTCATAGTCAATTCCAGCCTTCTGCTTATAACCTTTTGCAACTAGTCGAGCTTTATATCGTTCTATCTCCCCTTGAGCATTCATCTTCTTCTTGAACACCAACCTCACTCCAATGGGCCGACTTCCTTCTAGTAGCTCGGCTAACTCCCATGTGTTATTTCGGTCAATGGCTTCTATCTCCTCATCCATGGCATCTTGCCATTTCTTATCTCGGATGGCTTCTTCAAAACTTATGTTCTCAGAGTCTGCAAGAAGACAAACAAAATGTACCTCACTTGTTGACTCATATATGTCTTGTATGCTTCGCATCCTGGGTTGTCGTACCTCGTCTTCATCATCAGAAGCTTCAGGACTTGCCGGGTTGATAATTTGTGTTGAGATTCCGTCTTCAAAGTTTACCTCAGAAGAATTGTTCCAGTCCCACTCATTTGCTTCATTGAGCTTTACATCTCTGCTTACTATGACTTTCTTGTTGACGGGGTCAAACAGCTTATACCCCTTTGTTTTTTCATCATATCCAATAAAAACATATTTCTTGCTTTTATCCTCGAGCTTGGTTCTGAGCTGGTCCGGTATGTGTGCATAGGCTACACTGCCAAAAACTCTGAGATGAGCCACTGAAGGCTTTTGACCGCTCCATGCTTCCTGTGGAGTTTTATCATCCAAGCTCGAATGTGGACATCGGTTCTGCACATACACAGCACACTGCACAGCTTCCGCCCAAAACTCCTTCGGCATCCTTTTGTTCTTCAGCATTGACCGAACCATGTCAAGAATAGTCCGGTTCTTCCTTTCAGCCACGCCATTCTGCTGTGGTGAGTATGGTGCTGTTAGAAACCTCCTTATCCCCTGTTCCTCACAGAAAGACATAAACGCTGTTGAGGTATATTCCCCACCTCTGTCAGACCGCACCGATTTGATATAGCTTCCTGTTGCCTTCTCAATCATCACCTTGAACCTTTTGAACACATCAAACACCTCGGACTTCTCCTTCAGAAAGTAAACCCAAGTTTTCCGTGAGAAATCATCAATAAAGGAAATAAAATACTTCTTACCGCTGAAGGAACCCGGATTGATGGGTCCACACAAGTCGGTATGTATTAGTTCCAGAGGTTGCTTAGCCCGGAATCTTGCCATCTTCTGAAATGTGGTCCTGGCATGCTTGCTAAGTACACAACTCTCACAAAACTTTCCTTCAAAGTTGATGCCAGGTAACCCTTCCACCATCTTCTTCTTTGCCAACTCGGTTAGACCACCATAATGTAGGTGACCAAACCGGAGATGCCAAAGTGACGCCTTATCTTCCACCTCGGCTTGTAAACATTCAACCTGTACACATTTCAAATTCAGTTTGTACATACGATTCTTACCCATTTGAACCCGAACTATCAGCCGACCTTGCTCATCTTTCAAATACAATACCCGGTCTTTCATAATAACCGAGTAACCTTTCTCCATCAGTTGACCCATGCTTAAAATATTGCTTTTTAGGTCGGGTACATAGTACACATCTCGAATTGAGCCAATTAACCCGTCCTTTTGTAGGAAACAGATCGTACCTCGGCCTTTTACCTCAACCTTTGAGGCATCCCCGAACGAAACATGTCCGGTTTCCACCTTTCTCATCTCCTTGAAGAAGTCCTTATGTCCGCACATGTGGTTGCTCGCACCCGTGTCAAGATACCACTCCATGTCATCGTCTGGACTTCCTTTACTGTGTGTCATTAACAAGACACCATCCTTCATCTCGCCTTCTGTGGCTAGGTTGGACGTCTCCTCCACCTTTTTCTCCTCTCTGCATTCTCTTGCGAAATGTCCGACTTTGCCACAGTTGTAACACTTGTCCGAGTTACAATCTTTTGCATAGTGACCAAACTTTCCACATTTGTAACACTCGATGTTTGAGTAATGTGACTGACCTCCTCGTCGACCTCGTCCTCTTCCTCTCCAGTTTTGTTGATTTGACTGTCCTACCTCATCACTATACACTTCTTGACTTCGGCCTCGACCTCTACCACCACGGCTAGTACCTCGTCCACCGCGGCCACGTCCTCTACCTCGAAAATTTTGAGAATAGAGCATCTTCTCATCTTTAATTGTTGCTTTGGTCTGAAGTGCATGCTCAAGAGTTTCCTCCTTCTTCTTCTTTCTTTGTTCATGCGCTTCTAGGGAACCCGCCAACTCGTCAATGGTGAGTGTAGACAGGTCCTTGGACTCCTCTATGGCACAAACCACGTTTTCGAACTGGTCTGTCAAAGATCTCAAGATTTTCTCCACCACTCTGGTGTCAGGTATATCTTCTCCATTCCGTTTTAACTGGTTCACAATTCCTTGAACCCGGGCAACGAACCCGGATACTCCTTCCGTGTCCTTCATCTTCATTCCCTCCAACTCGGCACGAACGGTTTGAAGCCGGACTTGTTTAACCCGGTTAGCTCCTCTATAGACATTTGCTAATATGTCCCAGGCTGCCTTTGAGGTCTCACAATTTGCTATCTTCTCGAACCCGGATTCGTCTACAGCTCGGAAGAGCATGAATAACGCCAGCTTGTCTTTTGCACGCGTCTCTTTCAACGCTTTGGTTTGAGCCGCCGAATGGCCTCCAGTGTCCTGTGGTTCTACAAAACCTGCTTGAACATTCTCCCAAGCGTCCTGGGATCCGAGAAGAGCCTTCATCTGGATGCTCCAATTCTCGTAGTTCTCCTTCGTCAACTAAGGTAGTGCCATATCACTCCCCCTCTCCATAGCTTTGATACCAATTTGTGGTATCACTATAATGTAGAACTTAAAATAAGAACAACTATTTTCTTGTGGAGAAGACAAAACTTGTATTTCTCTTTTTTGTGATATGTTGCTTACAATATGGATTAGTTTATATAGGCACTAGATTGCCTTTTCATGAACCAAAACATTAAATTAGCCATAAACCACAAAACTAAACTTCCAACTCTTGGCCTCTCTAACTCTTGGCCTTTCACTTTCTCACAACTCTTGGCCTTTCACTTTCTTACAACTCTTGGCCTTTCACTTACCTAAACACATGACTCCTTAATTAAGACTATTAAATATAAAACTAACAAAACATTTAAAGTTTATTCAACATTCATCTCCTGAGTTTCCCACTTCCATTTAGCAATAACAACACAATAATGGATAGTGCTCCAAACATGCAGCTAATAATGGTCTCTAGCTTGGTTCTGATCATTCTGTCTATTTCATCATTGGGCTCAGCATCACTGCAGGTGGGTTTCTATAGTTCCACATGTCCATCTGCTGAGGCAATTGTCAGAAGAGCAGTCAACAAAGCAATTTTTCTCAACCCTGGCATAGGTGCTGGTCTTATTAGAATGCATTTCCATGATTGCTTTGTGAGGGTAAGTTCACCCTTCAGAATTTCCTTCATAAACATATGACATTTCAATTTCTGAGTATATAATAGGTATGCAAGTGTCTAACATTACTATGTGTTCTTCTCTATCTATATATATAAATATAAACAGGGTTGTGATGGTTCAGTGTTACTTGCATCCACATCGGGTAACCCACCTGCTGAGAGAGACAACTTCATAAACAATCCAAGCTTACGTGGGTTTGAAGTGATTGAGGATGCTAAGTCCCAATTAGAGTCAGCATGTCCTCACACAGTCTCATGTGCTGACATTATCGCCTTTGCAGCTCGAGACTCTGCTCTCAAACTACGACGTTCCATCAGGACGCAAAGATGGTCGCGTCTCCATCGGTGATGAAGTGCCACAAAATGTACCAGCACCAACCTTCAATGTTGATCAACTTATTGCCAATTTTGCAAGAAAAGGGTTGTCAGCAGATGAAATGGTGACACTTTCAGGAGCCCATTCAATTGGTGTATCACACTGTTCTTCTTTCTCTAAACGCCTATACTCATTCAATGATACAAATGCTCAAGATCCCTCTATGGATCCTTCATACGCTGCATGGTTGAAAACAAAGTGTCCGCAACCACCGAGCAACACAGACCCAACGGTGGCACTTGATGCAACAACGCCAATTCGATTGGACAACAAGTACTATAAGGGAGTGATAAACCATCGTGGGTTGTTGACATCGGATCAGACATTGTGGAGCAGCGAATCAACAAGGGAAATGGTAATAAGCAATGCTAATTATAATTATAATTATAATAATAATTATAATTATAATAATGGAGCAAGTAATTGGGCTGTGAAGTTTGCAAAGGCAATGGTCCACATGGGTTCTATAGATGTGCTTACTGGCTCTGATGGTGAGATCAGGACAGATTGCAGCTTTGTTAATCGACAATAGCTAGCCGCATTACTCTTCTGAAAAAACAAGAGTTAATTTGTTCCAATTAAGTTGCATACATATTTTTTTTCTTCATATGTTTATGATTTATGGACTAAAGGGTGTTTAATTACTTCATTCTTTGAATTTTGTAATAATTGAAGTTTTCAGCCTTGTCAATTCAAGTGTAAATCCCACTGGGATGTATTTCTTGATCTGTCCTTTCCTCGTCATTCTACTTTTGTTTTATTATTTATTGCTAAAAAAATTTGCGTACTTTTTTGTTTGAATTATATGGTGGAATCATTAAAAGTTTCCATCTTCTTTTGGTTTGGTTGTACATGATTATGTTCTGATTTGGTGAAAAGAAAAGAAAAAGAAAAATAAGGCCTTTTCAAAGAAATCTATATTATTGAAAAAGAATTATGCTTTCAAACACTCAAGTGCATGTATTGATGTGAACGGCCGTAGGTGATTAGCTAGAGTTATTTTTTTTGGGACTTTTCTTTTCTCCGATGTTCAAGTCAATGATGTTGAGTTTTCGTAGAAGAATGTGTATATTGTAAGAAAAATTTAGAATTAGGATTACATGAAATTAGAATATCAAAGGTTAATTAGATTTATTCATTGAAGACATAATTTTTGGCATCTCAAAAGGTTGTCGTGCTTGCTCTGATATTCCTGCAAGGTCTGAATGATCAGTATATTTCTCTACGGTTCACGTCGCTCCTTGTTCACAACAATTTGTAGGGCAAGATGCAGGGCGATTGTTTTTCAGCATATAGTGAAATGCAGAGGAGACCTAACCAGATTTATTAACCCTAACTCCTTTCCCATCATGGGAATATGGATTAGGCCTATATTATTATTCGAATTGGTCAAGGTTACAAATATTTAAAACTCTAACAAAAAAATCTCTTAATTAAGCTGTCTTTTTACTGCACCCCTGTATAGTTTTTGACTTAACCTATTTTTATTAAAATAAAAAAAATTACAATTGATTGCATCCTATAATAATTATAAAAATTCTAGCATTCTCCCACATGGGCAAAATCATTTGCATAATTTTAATTTTAAACGAAAACAAATTATTTGAAAATGACTCCTTGACTAAGGACTATTTTTTTTAATGTGATAACATTTGAAGAAAACACATGATCTAAGGTGCGGAATTAAAATATGACTCAATCCAATTAAATTCAAACAACAGTGAACCTGTTGGTAATTACATCCATTATTGATATAAGATCTTCTATTGTAACAAATGTCATTTGACTCAATTAACTAGTCATTAGTATGGAGTGTAGCAAGAAAATAGCATACTAATATGATCCAACAATAACCAAACTATTATTTTCTTTGTCAATCATCACAATTACTCTTGATGGGATGAACAATCGTTCCCATTCAAGCCCATTTTGATGGCAAAAATCCATCCATTCCGTCACCTGGTAACCAATTTTTGCTATAAAAAAAGTTTCCAAATCTTTAGAACAGAAGCACCAGAAGGGAACGGATGATGATGTAATCATATGATAATAAAAGAAAAGGGGAACAGTTTGATTTATTTTTACACATGCTCTACTAACCTCTTCTCTGACTCCTTTGCAGGAAACATTGAAAAGATGCTTATAAAGGCAGAAAGGAGTACAACAACCAAGCAGGAAGAAATGTGTACAACAGATAACAAAGAGTGCTCATTGGTTTAGAGAAAAAGCAAGCATGGGGATCTCAGAATAAAAAGGCAATTATCAACTCTAAACCATCCCATCAAACAACTTGTTTCACTTGTCAGAGCACTAGTTCACCTCCTCTCCATACAATCAAGGAACAACTGAAGAAGAATCATAAGATTGCCATCCATTCCTTCAGCCTATAAATAGAAGAATCCCATACGAAGAAATGATCGAATTCCTTAAGAAGATATAACCTAGTGTAGTTTAAGTTTATGTATTTAGCTTGTATTATTTTAGCAATAGTTAAGTGATAACAACTCTTTCCCCATTCCCTTTCACCATTTGAGACTCCTCACGAGCATTATCTATACTTCTCCATTTTTATTTCTTTGTAATATAAACCTTTTTCCTATTAATATATGTTTGTTATTTCTCTTTTCTTCTACTCGTTATCTTCAAACCGAATCTCGGCCATGGGCTAAGTTATTTTGGAATGGAAAATATGTGAAATTCTTAAAGAACTATGCTCAAGACTTTTGTACTGAAGCTTTTGTATTTCTGTGATTTAAGTAATTTTAACTCTTTGGGTGTCAATGAAATTGAACGCAAACTGAGAAAGGAACTTCCTTAAGGAAGAGATTTCAAACAGCTTAATCATAGGACGAAGGTAAGATTGTGGAAATAATCCTACTGGTTTCCTTAGGAATAAGGGACCACCTCGTTCTCTGAAGGTTCTGAACTTAGTAACTGTTGGAGACAAGGGAGCCATAGGAATATGGAAATTTGTGAGCCATTTAGTCCATGAGCTGAGGAATTAGAGTTGGCAGTGAAGATACCTGAACAAATTCAGAAGGTTTAATTCTTGAGTTGAGAGCATAACTATTTAAGAATAGAACAATGGATCCATTCCTAGTGTCAAAACTGTTCTTGTTAATCAACCTGCATCTTGTTGTCTCTTAAATATTGTTATCTTTAATTTATCAGCATTTGATATCTTGTGATAATATAACCAAACCTCCAATGATTTTGTTGTTCCTCGTGAAATCAGGAAGGGTTTAATACATAACGATGCGAGGAGTTATTTAGAGTTAATCTGAACCTACTACCTTGAGGGAACGTCCTTAAGACATTAGGGAACGAAAAACACCCCCAAATTTTTAACAATTTTAACAACAATAAAATATTCCTATAATAGAGAAATTTCAAATAAAATAAAATAAAATAAAATATTTAATTATCTATTGCGGAAGCTAATCTAAAACTAATTTGGGGAAATGTTACCGTCGCACCTGTACATGGACAAGTGCAAGACTCTTTATTACATGCAAATAAAAATCTAAGACTACATTTTTTTATAGATAATATTTATGACAACTGGAAATCCTGAGTCGTATCCTCACTGCCCACTGCTAGCCCGATTCCTTTGTAACCTGAATCACTGAAACTCTGCTCCCCGTAAAGGATTATTGCAGTCAAACGAACACAAACAGTCAGCAGAACTGGTAATCTCAATCAAAATACAATTAATGTAAATAATAATGAAATTAAATCAAATATCAAATAGTGATCAAATCAATGACATTCACAACTCAATGACATTCATCATAATCAAATCAAATACCAAATTCAATATTTATCATATATATTCTTAATCACAATCACATCAAATTATCAGCTTCAACATATATTCATATCGAATCAAATATCATTCATAATCTTTATTAAGTTTATTTAGTGGAGTAGTGGGAAGAGAACCATGGTAGACCCTGAGATCCTGCCAGTCTACCCTATGACCTGAATATCCTGTCAGTCACAAATCAATAATTTGGCCATAATCAATTCACATCTTCTTAGTGTCCCGGATATCCTGCCAGACACATCTTCCCAAAGTTGCTACTAGTATCCCGGGAAACCCTGCCAGATACCACTTTGAGAAGAACGGATATTCTCTGTTCACATCGTATAAATATATCAGAGGCATAAAGCCCAAAGGTTGTGTTCATAACTTTGGAAGGTACCATCCCAAAGCTATCTTCGCACTATTATTTATTACAATCACACACAATCAATTCAATATTGTACGATTATCATAATTGTCAAATAGTTTTCATGATTTCACATCAATTTAATCAAGATTATAATTTCCAGATTCAATCAATAATATCATAATTTTCATATTCAACATAACATAACTATAGTTTCCTAAGCATCGAGATTACATCAAACAAATATTCATATAACACTAAGTCTAACCATTGACTCTCTAGTGATTAGGATTACATATACCAAACTACATATAAATATAACCTATAACTCTCTAGGGATTAGGATTACTTGGTCTCCATCTTCGCTAATTTCTAGAATAAAGAGAATAATTTAGGGCAGAGAATCGGTTGGTAACCAGAAGAGTATAAAATAAAATAAGTTTTTGAAGTAAGAAGAGATAGCAGAGGAGAAAAGAGTAGAGGAGAAATATTGAGAAGTGAATTGGTTTGGTTAGGCTAGGCCTCTATTTATAGTTGAAGCTTTGCACTCGGATATGGGTTTCGTGCATTTATTTCCTTATTCTTTATTGATAAATCTGGCTCGGATGTTGGCTTCATACACTATTTCCTTTTTATTTTTAACTTTTGATGACTCAGATTATTGCTGACTCATCATATCTAATCAAATAACGATTGCTAACTCATCCTAATCCAATCAAACATTACCAATCAAATTACTAATCAAACACTACGAATCAAACAATCAAGCATTAATGCATAAATGATCAATTAATTAATAATTCAATTAATCATAATTTATTATCTTATCCTAATAATATATATATATATATATATATATATATATATATATACATACATACACATATATTATTATTATTACTAATTTATAATTTATTACTATTATTAATTTATTATATTATAAATTGCTATTACTTTTCTGGGATATTACACCAAGTAGTTCAATATTATCTTTTTTTTATATTTCAAATTCTTTTCAGAATAGGTCAAAGTATTATTTAGAGTTACTATCCTCATGGGAACGATAACTTGAGCACTAATAATCCCACTTATTACTTGATGCATGCAGTTGCGTGTCTGGGTTAATATCTAGAGAACAAATGTGTTTTCTCTTGATGGACTGAGTAAAGGGAACGTCCTAAAGAGCATCAGCTCCCAAAATTTTTTTGGCGCCGTTGCCGGAGATAGTTTACATTAAATTTTGTCTTTCAAACTATTCTACTTTATATTTTGTTAATATACCATTCTTTATTTTTTATTATTTAAACTGTTGTTCATATTGTTTATGTTTCATGGTTTATGAGTGAGGAATCTGAAACTGCTTCTTATTCATACACTGAAGTACCTTTATTTTTCTTTGATCCTAAAGCAGAACGTACTTTTCACGGAAGCAGAAGAAATTTAAAGGAAAATAATTTTGAACCAAAAATGGCTGATCATAATAATCATAACAATAAAGAAATTCCTCCTGAACAGAATTTTAGAGCACTGGCTGCTCCTTCAAGGCCACAAGAACAGACCAGAACGAGGAATGATTCTCCCTCCTGTTGAAGCTCTTAATTTCGAGCTAAAACCTATCGTGTTCAATATGATTAGGGAAGCTGGAATTTTAAATGGACTTCCTGCAGAAGATCCATACAATCACCTATATTCGTTTACAAACTCAACTATGTATTCTGGCAAATACACACTTATATTTGTATTCTTCGGAATATATAGTTGAGTTTGTAAACAAAAAGTTTATAAACATAACATTTCCCAATTAATAAATACAAATTTATTTACCAATAAAAAAATACAAAAAAATACAAATTTAGAAATATGATGAGATTAGAAAATAAATATAAGAACTCTAAAAAATTAATATATATCTTAAATAAGGGATATGATCAACTTACACCGGTATAAGAATAATAAATCTTACATCAAGTCTTAACCGTTGATTTTCGTGCATCCAATGGTTAAGATTTATTGGAAATTAAAAATTAATTAATGAGTGAGATCTAATAAATCTTAACCGTTAGATGCATAAAATCAATGGTTAAGATTTGGTGTAAGAGTTATTATTCTTACAACGGTGATTCTGCCCCCTTAAATAAATTGCTCTTGGTAGTTTTTAACAAAATTCTCTTTTATATAATTAGAACTTTTGTACAAACATGTTTAGCAAAAAATTTGCTTATAAAAAAAAAAAAAAAGCTAAAAATAAGACTTTCTGTTTATCAAAAAATAAAATAAAAAAATAAGACTTTCTAAATAGGCACAAGTACTAATGACTAAAAGTACAGGTTAGGGAAAAGTAGCTACAAACTCCATGACAATATGCGGATTCTAATTATGGGTATGTAAAAAATAAAATAAAAAACCAAAAATTATATATTTTTTCTATTGGGTTTAAGAATTAAACCATTTCATTTTAAACAGTTTAACAACCAAATTTTTTTTTTTTTTCAAAATCAATTCGGTTTAAGAGGCAAACCACTTTACTAATTTAGTTTGGTTCAGATTAAAAACTAAACCGAACTATACCTATTTTTAAGAGTGTAAAGAATCCAAATGTACTAAACTGAACTTAGAACCAAACCCAACCGTGTCATATTTTTTTGAACTTGATTAAGTACCAAATCATTATTTTCCAAATTGATTCAATAACCGAATCACTTTTCAGAATTGCTACGTTTCACCCTAGTTAAATCATTTTTCTAGTCTAATTCATTTATATCTAAAAAATTGAATCAAATCAGATCGAACCATACAATGGGGATCCATTAATATTTTCTCTCTTTTTTCTTTATAATAAAACTCATTTACTTTTATATAAATATAACATGAGAATTTTTTTTGTACGGAAAAAGCATAGACATATTTCCCTTTAAACAAAAATCCCGTAGATATTTGACCCGGAAACATTCGATTTTTATATCCATCGATCTCTGTGTTTCTCTCTCTCCTAAACACATCCGTGGCTCCACTAAAAGTTTGTATGGTCTATGTGCAAAACTGTCTATGCATTTAACGTTTTGGTTATTTCAATTTAAAAAAAAGGGAAGGATATTCTGACAACCAAGTTGTGTTACTACCAAGGGACTATCAATTAATCTCACTATTAAATCAATTATGTTTATCCAACGGTTATATTTATTTTCATCTTTGTATCGTCATGATTCCTCATATTTAAAGTGAAAGCATAAAATATGGGAAATCATAACCATACAAAGGTGAAAATAAATATAAAGTATTAAATTTGAGAAATCATGATCATACAAAGATGGAAATAAATATAACCGTTGGATCAACATAATCGATTTAACGGTAAGATTGATTGATAGTCACTTGGTTGTAACACAACTTAGTTGTTACAATATCCTTCCCCTTTGAAAAGACCCCTTGAATATGGCTTTTTATTTAACTTTTTGTCAAGTCAGTTTTAAGGGTTCAATAAAATAAAACAATGGACAACAAAATTAAGAAGCCGGTAAACTTTGAATGAATCCAACATAATTTAAAACGCAAGGCACACAAATTTTTTTTTTATCAATAAACAAACCAAAATAAAAGGATGAACCAATGAAAGAAAAAGTCGTGCAGCCTAAAGTAATTTGCACATGAATTGACCTGGCTCAAAACTAAATATACAATTAAATTCAAAGAATGAAGTAATTAAACATCCTTCAGTCCATAAATCATAAACATATGAGGAAAAAAGAATTATATGCAATGCGGCTGGCTATTGTCGATTAACAATTGGAACAAATTAACTCTTGTTTTTTCAGAAGAGTAATGCGGCTGGCTATTGTCGATTAACAAAGCTGCAATCTGTCCTGATCTCTCCATCAGAGCCAGTAAGCACATCTATAGAACCCATGTGGACCATTGCCTTTGCAAACTTCACAGCCCAATTACTTGCTCCATTATTATAATTATTATTATTATTATTATAATTATAATTATAATTAGCATTGCTTATTACCATTTCCCTTGTTGATTCGCTGCTCCACAATGTCTGATCCGATGTCAACAACCCACGATGGTTTATCACTCCCTTATAGTACTTGTTGTCCAATCGGATTGGCGTTGCCGCATCAAGTGCCACCGTTGGGTCTGTGTTGCTCGGTGGTTGCGGACACTTTGTTTTCAACCATGCACCATATGAAGGATCCATCGAAGGATCTTGTGAATATGTGTCATTGAATGAGTATAGGCGTTTAGAGAAAGAAGAACAGTGTGATACACCAATTGAATGGGCTCCTGAAAGTGTCACCATTTCATCTGCTGACAACCCTTTTCTTGCAAAATTGGCAACTAGTTGATCAACATTGAAGGTTGGTGCTGGCAGATTTTGTGGCACTTCATCACCGATGGAGACGCGACCATCTCTGCGTCCTGATGGAACGTCGTAGTTAATGCCACCAAGTTTGAGAGCAGAGTCTCGTGCTGCAAAGGCGATAATGTCAGCACATGAGACTGTGTGAGGACATGCTGACTCTAATTGGGACTTAGCATCCTCAATCACTTCAAACCCACGTAAGCTTGGATTGTTTATGAAGTTGTCTCTCTCAGCAGGTGGGTTACCTGTTGAAACTTTGGGAACGTATTTCACAAATAATAAAAGAATTCGCAAGTCAAGAAAACTCAAAGAAAGCATAAAGAAGATAACACGAGTATTTTACAGGTTCAGAAACTCAGTATTAGTGAGTTTCCTACGTCCTGGGGCCTAAAGAGGGTTAAACACCCTCTGATATCACACTTTATTTAGAAAGTAAAGAATCACAGGTATACAGTTGTTGCATACAAATACATCAAAACGGAAATAAGCATGTGAAGTTGAAAATCGAATACAACAACAAAATCAACAAGTAAAAGAAATCTTGAAACATGCATCAAGATTACAGATCTGATGAAATATATGCACAGAAAGTAAAAGATGAAGAAGATGTCACCACTTCACAGGACAGCATAGGAAACGCAGTTCCTATCACCAGATCTACACGCTAACCACCGTTAGCTCCACCGATCCTCCTGATTTAGCAACCACTTCTCCGTTTAAACACCAACCGAGAATATACACCGATCAACAGAATCACCTTGTTGAGATGAACAAGATTCTCAACTACAGCTAACCGATTTACTCACTCCATAAACCGGATCTGGACAAAGCCTCACCCTCTCACAAACCCTAACTCGCAAGAACATTCGAGAAGAAGTGAGAGAGAAACCTTTTCGTCTGAAAGATAACCCAAAAGCCACACACGCACATAATGAGATGTTGCCTCAGCCACTAAGTATAATAACAGTACCTCCTTCGAAACGACGTCGTTCCAAATTGAGGGTTACACACACACAAGCGGGCTGCAGCAACGGATCAGGCTGGGAAAAGTTGGGCCAAGCAAATATCCAAAGCCCAAGCAAAAATGAGAGCAAACAAACAGAGATAGCCCAATATATGTTTGGATAAAATACATACAACAAAACTCCACCTAATTTTCTAAACATATAATTAAACAAACAAGAAGATATCAGATTTGGAATAGGCATTTAACCCATAGGCCCATATGCAATGCATGATCATGGTGGTTCAATTTTTAGCAAACCTAGAGCATCTCTAAATTTGCTAACAGGTACAGATTTAGTAAAGATATCTGCAGGATTAATAATGCCAGAGATTTTATCAACAATTACTTGTTCACTAGCTATTATCTCCCTAATGAAATGAAGCCTAACATCTATATGTTTTGTTCTTTCATGGAATGCAGAATTTTTAGAAAGATGTATTGTACTTTGAGAGTCACAATTTACCTTTGGTGGGTCCTTACCTAAACCCAACTCACCTACTATACCTTTTAACCATATGGCTTCCTTGACAGCTTCAGTCAATGCCACATATTCAGCTTCTGTTGTTGATAATGCTACAATGTGCTGAAGATTGCATTTCCAGCTCACCACATTACCTCCCACAGTAAACACAAAACCAGTTAGTGACCTTCTTTTATCTAGATCAGCAGCATAATCAGAATCACAATAACCAACAATATTAAAATTGTTTGAGTCAGATGCAGAAAAATTCAAGCAACAGTTAATAGACCCATTTAAGTATCTAAGTAACCATTTAACTGCACTCCAGTGCTCTCTGCAAGGTTTACTCATAAACCTGCTAATCATACTAACTCCATATGCTATGTCTGGCCTTGTGCCAATCATAGCATACATTAGACAGCCAACAGCATTTGAATAGGGAACTAATGACATATACTTTGTCTCTTCAGGAGATAATTCTCCAGAAACAGCTTTGAGTTTAAATTGGGCACCTAATGGAGTGTTGACAGACTTGGATTGATGCATCTCAAAGATTCTAAGAACCTTCTTCACATACTCAGACTGGGATAGAAGATAGATGTCTATCTTCCCTTGTCCTTGTAATTTCCATGCCAAGAATCCTTTTGGCTGGACCAAGAAATTTCATTTCAAATTCCTTTTTAAGCATATTCTTAACAGAATTTATTTCACTTAAATTTTTAGATGCAATCAGCATATCATCCACATATATCAACAAATAAATGTAACAGTCATCATGCAGTTTTTTAAAATAGACACAATGATCAAAGTTACTTCTAACAAAGCCTTTTGATAAAACAAAATCATCAAAACGTTTATACCATTGTCTGGGTGCCTGTTTTAGACCATATAATGATCTCTTAAGCAGGCACACCATGTTTTCTGTTCCCCTCTTACAAAGCCTTCAGGCTGTTCCATATAGATTTGCTCATCAATGTTGCCATGGAGGAAGGCAGTCTTGACATCAAGCTGCTCCAGTTCTAAATCATAGGTAGCAACAGCAGATAACATCAACCTTATTGATACATGTTTGACTACAGGTGAGAAAATCTCATTGTAGTCAATTCCTTCAACCTGGGAATACCCTTTTGCCACCACCCGAGCCTTGAACCTAGCTGGTTCTACTCCAGGTATCTCAGGTTTTCTTTTATAAATCCACTTACAACCAATTACTCTCTTTTTCTTTGGTCTCTCCACCAGAACCCAGGTGTTATTTCTCTTTAAAGAGTCCATTTCATCATCCATAGCCTTCAGCCAGCTATCCTTGGATTCCACTCTCATAGCCTCTTTAAATGTAGCAGGTTCATCCAACTCAAGCACATCCCCAACTTGTAAGGCATATGCAACCACATCAGCATGTGCAAACCTGCTAGGAGGTCTTATATTCCTCCTAACTCTGTCTCGTGACAGCAAGTAGTTATCAAGATCACCATTACCCTCTTCAACCTGTCCACCACCATCAAGTGGACCAGTTTCAAGCTCTGGTTGATTAGGAACAGCAGGCTGTTCCCTCAGTTCTTCACCATCAGCATGCTGCCCAGGTATGGCAGCTTGCTCCACCTCAAACTGCAAGGTTCCAGGTGGTTGAGAAGAACTGGACTCACTCACAATGTCTTTGTAGAAAGTATTTTCTTTGAAAATAACATCTCTACTAACAACACACTTTCTTTCAGCTACAAGCCAAAGCTTGTAACCTTTTACACCAAGGGGATAGCCTATAAAGACAGACTTTAAGGCTCTAGGACTCAATTTATCTTGCCTAATATGCATATAGGCAAGACACCCAAAGGGTTTTAGGTGACTTAAATTGGGTGGCTTATTTGACCAAAGTTCCATTAGGGTCTTAAAGTCTATGGTGGAGGAGGGACACCTATTTATCACATAGGTGGCTGTAGCAACAGCCTCAGCCCAAAACACCTTTCCTAGACCAGATTCAGCAAGCATGCACCTTACCTTATTTAAGATTGTCCTATTCATCCTCTCAGCCACCCCATTTTGCGGGGGTGTTTCAGCACAGGTCCTATGTCTTTGGATCCCATGCTCCTTGCAAAAATCAGCAAACTGATTGTTGCAAAACTCTAAGCCATTGTCAGTCCTAAGGACTTTAACCCTTTTTCCAGTTTTATTTTCAACAAGGGTTTTCCAATCCTTAAAACTGACAAAAGCTTGATCCTTATGTTTAAGGAAATAAGTCCAAACCCTTATGGAATATGAGTCAACTATTGAAATGAAATAGTGACATCCAGATAAAGAGCTGGGGATATTTGGTGATCCCCACAGATCTGAGTGGACATACTCCAACACTGTCTTAGATGTGTTATTAGCAGCAGAAAAGGGGAGCTTGTGAGTTTTTCCCAAAACACAGTTTTCACAAAATTCCACACTAGTTCCCCCTTTTGAGCTGATAATACCTTGCTTATACAGCTCAGACAGCCCCTGATTGCTGATGTGTCCAAGTCTCCTATGCCAGAGAATGGACTCATCAGTATTAGCAGCTGCCACACAAACCTTTTGTGTGCCAGCTTGGCCTTCTAAAATATAGAGGCCATTCACAAGTTTTCCTCTCATGAGGACTTGTGATCCCTTGACAATATCAAGTGACCCTTGCTTACATCTAAAGTCAAGGCCACTAGAGTCAAGCATCCCTAAGGAGATCAGGTTTCTCCTTAATGTGGGAACAAATCTTAC
This sequence comes from Gastrolobium villosum, assembly GCA_032173675.1. Taxonomy (NCBI): domain Eukaryota; kingdom Viridiplantae; phylum Streptophyta; class Magnoliopsida; order Fabales; family Fabaceae; genus Gastrolobium; species Gastrolobium villosum. The sequence continues at coordinate 34,529 of JAVKPL010011866.1, read as the reverse complement.
TTCCTTTAAGATTTTATAGCTGCCATCATTCATTTTGAACATAACAGACCCCACACCTTTTATCTCACACACTTGGTCATTCCCCATTAAGACTTTGCCACCCCTTTGGAACTCCAGCCCACTAAACCACTCTTTTCTGGGTGTCATATGGTATGTACACCCAGAATCCATCACCCATTCAGTTTCAAAAATTTTATCTGACAAAACCAGTGCTTCCACACTGTCAAACTCAGTGAGTACATTTGCATACTCAGTTTTACCTTGCTGTTTGGGGACACTCTTAGGATTTTCAGGGCAATTCCTTTTCAGGTGGCCCTCTTTATGACAGTGCCAGCACACAAGCTTAGCTTGTGATTGACCTTTACTCTTATCTTGGCTTCCCTGGACACTTTGATTACCTTGGGGACCAGAATTATTGTTCCCCTTCCTTTTATTGTTTGATTTTCCCTTTTTATTTCCTTTCCCTTTAACATACAGGCCTTCAGCAGTGGGCTTTTTGTGAGAAATTATTTCAACTTCTCTAGCCCTCAAGGCCTGAGTAATTTCATCAATGGTCATATCCCCCTTACTGTATTTTATAGCATCCTTAACTCCTCTGTAGGAGTCAGGAAGAGAATTCAAGAGGATCAGAATTTGATCCTCATCAGAGGCAACAGCCCCTGCATTCTCAAGTTGTAGAGTCAACCTAGTGAATTCATCTAGGTTGTCCTCTAGACACTTACTGGGATCCATCTTGAAGGAAAAAAATCTTTCTTTCAAGAACATTTTATTGGGGGCTGACTTGGTTTAATACAGACTCTCTAACTTCACCCAGAGCTCATGAGGGTCAGTGATCTTGCTAACCCTACGCAGTACACTATCAGAGATGTTGACAACTATAAGGCTATGGGCTAAAGATAGCAGGTCCTTCCTTTCTTTTGGTGTCAAGGTTTCAGGCAGGTCTTTTTCAGCTCCAATAGCATCTTCGCATTTTTGTTGAACCAACACAGCCTTCATTTTAATCTTCCACATATTAAAATCACTTCTCCCATCAAACTTCTCCACCTCCAGCTTAGTGATGCCCATCTTGCCGAACCTCCACAGCCGAGCAAGCAAACCGAATGGAAGAAAGAGGGGGGAAAAAGAAGAGGACAGACAAAAGAAAAAGATAGAAAGGAAAACGGAACCTAAGCTCCTGATACCACTTGTTGTAACTTTGGGAACGTATTTCACAAACAATAAAGATCGCACAAAAAGAAGAATAATAAAAGAAAGCATAAAGAAGAGAACACAAGGATTTTACATGTTCAGAAACTCAGTATTAGTGAGTTTCCTACGTCCTGGGGCCTAAAGAGGGTTAAACACCCTCTGATATCACACTTTATTCAGAAAGTAAAGAATCACAGGTATAGAGTTGTTGCATATAGATACATCAATATGAAAATAAGCATGTGGAGGAAAAACCGAATGAAAACAACAACTCAACAAGTAATAAAAATCTTGAAACATGCATCAAGATTACAGATCTGATGAAATATAAACACAGAGAGTAAGAAGATGAAGAAGATGTCACCAATCGTCACAGGACAGCATGGGAAACGTAGTTCCTATCACCGGATCTACACGCTAAGCACCGTTAGCTCCACCGATCCTCCTGATTTAGCAACTACTCCACCGTTTGAGCTTCAACCGAGAATATACACCGATCAACAGAATCACCTTGTTGAGATGAACAAGGTTCTCCGCTGCAGCTAACCGAGTTACTCACTCTATAAGCCAGATCTGGACAAAGTCTCCCCTCACACAAACCCTAACTCGCAAGAACATTCAAGAAGGAAGACAGAGAGAAAGCTTTTCATCTGAAAAGACCTAACAGCCACACTTACACACGAATACATTTTGCCTCAGCCACAAGAGATATTAATCAGCAACTCATTCAAAACGACGCCGTTGCAAATAAGGGTTACACACACTCAGGTGGGCTGCAGCAACGAATGAGGCTGGCAAAGTGTTGGGCCAAGCACACATATGAAGCCCAATGTGAATGAGAGCAAAAAGCAACAGAGATAGCCCAATAATATGTTTGGATAAAATACATACAACGGATCGGATTTCCAAAGATACTCCGGTGGACTAAGCTGTTCACAATGTTGACGATGATGTATAAAAGGAATAATCATTGACGTGTCGTGTCTGACACTTCCCGACACTCTCGGACACTCCAACACTTCCTGACATTCCAACACATGTTATAGAAATTCAAGAAAAAATTTAAAGGTTACATTGCGTTGAGTTTTTAGTTCTAACTATTAGATTTGTTGGATTACGATTATTATTTTAAGGAGTTTAATATGAATATTAGGGATATCTTATGTTTTTTTGCAAATTTATGAATATTATAAGTTTAGATTCATTTTTTTATTAAAATATTGAATATTAAATATAATATACACCACATAAATTAAAAATATTATTTAATATCAAAACGTGTCAAAATCTAATATTTTTTAGAATTAACGTGTCGGAGTGTCGTGTCGTATCGTGTCACGTGTCCCATGTCAGTATCGGTACTACATGGGGAATAATAATAGCGGAAAGAAAAAAAAAGCTCACTTACCGATGTGAGAGCAGGAGATAGTCTAATTTTAATTTGTCTGTTACTGAAATAAATAAAACCCATAATAATAGGGGTCTATTACTCTCAAGTAACAGAAAACTAAAACTTCCTTCCTGCACACTCAGTTAATGAAAATAATGATCCATATAATTTATATTTATTTAATTTACATATTCATTTATTCCTCATACAAATTATTTAACACTTGCTTACCAAAAAAAAAAAATTAACACTTACTTATAAAATTATAACTTTACTTCGAAATTTGAATAATAAGATTACATGAAAATATATTTCTATAAATTCGTTACACATAAAAAATCCACACCATTATAGATTCAGAATCATGATTTTATGTAGGATCACAGATTATTCACGAATTATCTTCAAGCGACTAGAACTTACATTAAATTTCATTATTTTTTAAATACTCTAACATATTTACTCACAGTTACTAAATATACATATGAGTCCATATATAGTATAAATCTTTAAGAGAAAATCAGTACTTTTAAAAAAAATTAATTAAAATTTTAATTTTAAACTTATTTAAATACAAAATAAAAAAACCACACATACCTTTTACCAAAAAAAAAAAAAACCACACATACCTGAATCACCTTCCAAGCTATGACTGAATTAATTAATTCGTCAGTTTTTTTTTTTTAATATTCCAATAGATTTATCTTTTTGCGATTAATCTGATTTTGAACGAATTCCGGAATTAAGACTTTAATTCTCCTAAAGATGTCACGGGAATTAAGAATCGAACACATATTTCTATCCTTACTTATTCAATTTTCTGACCTTAATTGAGCTATTACCATTTAATTTAATTAGAGCTTCACAAATTAAGCATGCACCAAGACTAGAAATAATGTACTTTTCATGACTGATTGGAACAAAAAAGGGGTTTCGATTCACTATACAAACAAAATGGAATACAGCAATGTAACTTCCTTTTGCGTGGATAGAACTTCAAGTTGTGGAATATGAATCCGACATTGTATTTTAGGTCAAAATTTGACTTACCAAGTCAGCATAAAGGCATTATTGTTTTTGAAACTGTTTTCTAGACATGTGTAATGATTTTATTTATTTATTTCATTCACATGAAAATTGAGAACAGAATTCCTTTATTTAAATCCTTCTTGTTAGCAGATCTTGTGCGTCAAGCGTAGTTTGATTGATATATCCATAATATCAAAAAAAATAAAAAATTATATATCCATATTATATATGTACTTTATTATTAATATAATTTTTGTTATATAATTTTTATTAATATATATGGTATCAAATACTGAACATTACATTTATAAATTATTTTATCTTTTTAACATAAAAAAAAAATAGAAATGCTAATCTCCTCTCAAACCAAACTACCCGACAAGCATAAGCTCTACTTCAAAAAGGAGGTATATTGGAAATAGGCGGAGTGAGGGGGAAGAGTTAAATAGGTGGCCAATTGGACATAGTTCGCTATCCTGTGTGACGAATTTGTGCATGTGTGACACGTGGCCTAATAACTCTTTTTTTTTTGTGCCGTTGGACATATTTCGCTTGACCCCGTAGCGAACTTCTATGGTCTTGACTTTCAGTGACCATGGACTGACATTTGACCACCTAGTTCGCTGGTACTTGTAGTAAATTAGGTGGCCAATAGAAACCTATCACATCAGCGAACGTATTTTGTTGCAATGGGTAGCAAATTACATCACGTGGTATATATATTGAAAATTTGTATTATTCGCGTGGCATTTAGATTAATTATTTGGGGAATAGTGGTATTTTGGTCACTTTTCTTTAATATAAGCCTTTTAAAGCAAAGAAATTAATTCAAGTAGTATATATATAGTTTAACATGTACTTAATTATTTTAAACGTGGCCGAATTACTTTCCACGTTTTAATATTTGACACCAGCTAAATTCTCTTTGGCCCTAACTGAGTTGGGAGGCTTGGCTCGTTCTGCTGAAACAATGTCTTAGTTTCAAATCTTCATACTCTTTGGAAGAGCTAGCCCCACTATGATATAAATGTTCCCTGCTCAAACATTACTGCTTCCCGAAGATACCCATGACTTATTAAAAAAAAGAACAGTTGTTTAAGATTTTTATACAGAAGATTAGACAAGAGTTAGTAAACATTTGTAATTATAAAAAATGAAGATTACATTTAAATAAATTATCTTTTCATTTTATTAATACCTTCCATATTATTTCATCCTGTGAAAATTTTCTAAAACCTACTACCTATCTAATCACCATTGAAAAAGAGAGAAAGTTAAAAAGTTTTTGAAAAAAGAGAAAATGTTGAAAATGGTGATTAGATAGTTAATGTTTTAAAGCAGAAGATTTAATAGTTAATAAATAATCTCTCCCCTTTTATTAATACTTTCCATCTTATTTCATCCTGTGAAAAAAGTAAAAGATAAAGATAATTAAAAAATAAAAGTTAACACTTTATTAGTTTTTAAAATGATAGATAAAATATAAAAATTATTCCATAAATCAGTTAATGTTTTAAAACAGAAGAAGTATTAGTTAATAAATAATAGTAATATATAGTTTAACAAAAGTAAAGAAACAGGATTAATTGCGGCAAGTTCAGTTCAAACATGAGATATTGTCAATTTGACAAAAGAGATTGAATAAGGGTAATTGTTATTAAACCCGCACCGACCCGGCCGGGTTAACCCAGGAATCGATAAATCGGTCATATAATTTGTCCGATTGAAGCAACGGATCGGTCATGTATCAGAATTGGTATAACCAGGTCCGACCCGGCTGATTTTCATGAAAATTGGCGACCCGGTTGGTTAACCGGTGACCCGGCCCGGTCTCAAAAAAAATCAAATTATTTATTTTATTTTTTTAATCTTAATGGACATATTTGAATATTTTTTTGCTTATTGACTTACATAAGTTATGTACCTACAACACTAATATTATATCAATTATGCACTATCCAGAAAATTTTGATTTGATTTATAGTTAGAGATGTCATTTTCTGAACCTAAAGCCCCGTATCACGATTATTATATTTTTGTTTGATCCTTTATTAGATAATAATATGTGATTTATTATTTATATATTAAAATATTTAAAAAAATTATCTTTTTTTTTTAGATATTTAAGTATGTTTATAATATTTAAATATAAATTATAAAAATACATGTAATTACATGGTCATGCGATTGAACCAGTGATCAACTGGTTGAACTAGTGACCCAATACTTCAACTGGATCACTGACCGGGCCAATTTTAATAATATTGATAAGGATAGTGGCAGGTCTTGGGTGAAAATTTTGGGGTGAATAAGCACATCCTATCTCATTACGGCTCATTTAGTTATGGAAAGTTGAGATTTTGTCACATAAAATCATGAAAATATCCATTTCAATTGTCACACTCTTTGCAATTTTCAATGGACCAGTTTCATCTCTTTATGGGAAATTTCTAAAATATTACCGCTGTATATAATTTTCTGTACAATCATCCAATAAAAATTAAACACATAAGCTCACATAGTAATAATATTTTAAAGAAAAAAGCACTGTTTAAATACAGGTGTCTAATTCTTGGTGGTGGTAGTACCTAGGACCGACGTATGGAAGATGTTCTCTTCTTTATGAGCTAAGTTTAACTCTAATTCATAGGCTAGAAGATAAAGATATGCATATGGGTAGGTTTAATAATTTAATTCATATTGGTGTAAGTATTATACTTAATTACATTTATTTTAACGAATCTAATATATTAATTATGTAAACAGTGAACAGTTAAATACCAATAAGATAAATAGTTAAGATTGGCGTAAGAGTACATTTAAAAATAAATAAAATATCTCCACGTCTGAAAAAGGGAGCAACATTACTCTTTTTAATGTGAAATCTGCCTAAATCACTTCGTCTGTATTGCGTTCTTAACACAGCAACCACCTCGATCAGGACCCTACAAGAGACTTCTCCTCATGCATAGCAGTCAACAATGTCAATTCTTGGGGAAACAGTTTCGAGTTCTCCGTTGAAATTTGAGCACTAAAAATTAAAAAATAAATCAAAGCATCTAGGCCGTGTAAGTTCGGTCATTGATAAAGAATAATGATTACAAAAAAAGGTAAACTGTTTGTGTTTGCAGTGTCGAAGTCAAGTAATTTTATTTATGTGTGCATATGTAAGGATGCGGGTTCGGTGGCAATGCCTTGATTTTTTTTTTTTAAATAAAGTTTTAAATATTGAAAAACAAAATCATATAAACAAAAAAAAAAAAAAGTTAAACTTATTATAAAAATAAAGTATTTTTTGGGTCCTCAAAAAATCACGGGACCTAATTTATATCCCTTAAAAAATTATTGACTCGTGATTCCTTTGAATTTCAAAATAAACTCATGTTAATCTTTTTGAGAGACTAATATAGGTCTTTTTTGAATTTCAAAGGAAACACGATGTCGACTAACCGGGTCTATTTTGGAATTCAGAGTGGACATTTTTTTTCTCTAATCGATTAATTTGGGCCGTGTAATTTTAATTTTTGTTGACGACTCGAAACATTTTTTTTTTTTTTCAAAAATTTGTGTGTGCACTTGCACACACTTGCACCAATACAGGTCCGCCGATGACTATGTGTCATTTTAAGTTTGTACACTATATATTATAGGTAGTATATAATTGGATTTTCATTTCCTCCTTTAACATAACATAACAAACTTTCCTAAACACACAACATTTTGTGGGGCTCACACAATTTAAAATAAAAAAAATATGGCACGCGAAACGAATCTCTATAACATTACACAATCACTTTTCCTATAATATAATAAGGGTTTTATAAGAGTTATGTTGTAGGAAAAATGATTGTGTAATGTTATAGAGATTCACTTTGCGTGCCAGAGTTTTTTTTTACTGCGGGCCCCACAAAATGTTGTGAGTGTAGGAAAGTTTTTCTGATCATGTTAAATGATAGATGATAAACCCATATAATAAACATAAAACCCTATATAATTATAGAGAAATATTTCTCTTATTTTATACGAGGTAATTACCTTATATTATCTTATTTCTAAAATCTCACTTACTCTTTTTCTTTTTTCTTTTTTATATGGGTCGCAAGTGTCTTCACTCAAGTTTGAAAACAGAGAGAAGTCAAGGGATGTTACTTGCATTGAGTGGTAACTGCAAAGAAGCTTATTCTCATATAGACTAAAACTTAAATTTTAACTAACCAAGTTCGGTACAAAATAAAGGGATAAAAAGTTCACATGATCATGGGCGTTGGGGGGGAATCAAAACTGGGAATATATTTATATTACAAGACTGGTAAGAAAATTAACAAACAATGTCGAGGGCTCAATTGTTTTGGCTTTCCCTGTGATTCAGAGGATGGTAACTATATGTAAAAATTGACCATTTCAATAAACAGTTAAGTGTGCAAGGCCTTCAAGAAGCACAATTGAAGAGACTGGTATTGATTGGATCGTTCTTCAGGTCAAGCAATCCCTACAGCCATATGCAATCACAAACCTAATACTTGGCAAACTGCTGTCTAACAATAGCTGTACCGAACAGGCATATCAATATGATGACCATCACAATGTTCACTAGAATTCTTCAACTATGATTCCAAAGCAGTTTTCGGGTCATAACTGGAGGGGCTAATCCGGGAATGTCACGAATATCCTTGTTTCCAGGGTGCACAAGCTGAAAGTTTGACAGACAAGCTAGCATAGTAAGACAGAATTTGAAGATTACCAGAACATTTAATAAGAAAAAAATATGATGTTTGGCAAGTACATTGCAAAAGCGGCTTCTAAATAGTGATACTAAGTAAACTGGTAAAAAGGTGATGTTTCAAAACAAAATGGCGCCACATTTGTCAGTACCAACTTCATAGTTAATACTACTAAGACTATCTTCCATTTTGTCCTTTTCTTCAACATTGATTAACAACCCAACTCAAAACAAATCAACAAAGTGAAGAATTTGAATCCTGTATTTTTGTTTATGGTGTGCTTAAAAGTTGCAAAAGGGTGGAGAGATTGATTAGGTTGTGAATAACAGAATCAGAGCAATATGGGTAAAATAACTTATGGCATACTGCATTAGTGCGACCCCAAGATTTTCCTAGGCTAAAAAGAAAAGTTTATAGGATAACAATAAGGCTTGCAATGGTATATGGAGCTGAATATTGGCCAGCTCATAGGCAACATGAACATAAAATAGAAGTAGCGGAAATGAGAACGTTAAGTGGATGTGTGGTCACACAAAGATGGGTAAGATAAATAAAGATATTCAAGAAAGGAAGGAAGAGTATCGGTGGTCAAAAAGATGAGAGAGCATAAATTGAGATTGTTTGGGCACATAATGCAAAGACCCCTAGATGTTTTGGTAAGAACAAAAGTGTGGTACCAATAACTCGATATAAAGAGAAAAAGTGGCCGGCTGAAACTTACTTGAAGTAGGTAGTAAGGTAAGAGTTAATGGAGTGATCAGATATAAATTGACGGATGATGTGTTTTAGAATGGATTGGAGGAAAGCTATTCACGTTCCTATGTTTCAGATGGTCCATTTTTAGTCTTTTTATGTCATTTCTTCCTTTACATCTCTTCTCTTTTACTTCATTTTTCCTCCTCTCTATCTTTCTTCTCTTATTAATTTATTTATCTTTTTTTTCTTTATTTTTATCTCTCTATTTCTTAAAAAAGAATTGTTTTATAAGTATCTTTACATTTACTTTCCTACCCTTATTCTCTCATTATGTATCTTTATTTTCATTTTATTTTATCTTATTCTTTTTCTGGATTGTTTATTACTATGTTTTCATTTCTAATGTTATTTATAGCTCTTTTAATTTTATTTTTATCTTTTTTTTCCTTTAATTTTTTCATACTTTTTATTTGGGTTCATTTGCCACCGATCCCAACTAATTTGAGATTAAGATGATGTTGCTGTCGGTAAAGTGTTACAGTTGCACAAAACTTCTTAAAAATATATAAATTTGCACTTACAGATCAGTAAAAGGCCATTAAAAGCTGTATCTGGTGGAGACTTGGAAATAGAAGCATTTTCTCTAGGTGAATCAGTAATTCATCATATTATGCTTCATAAGGAACAAAACCATTTTTATTTTTTTTAAACAACATTTTCTAATTTCGTACTAAGTAAACAAATCACCTGAGCTCAACAAATTCACCATGAAAAACCTAAAGAATAGAGGAAAGTCTTTTTGAATAATTAAATTAACTCTTACCTTTATAATAATGATAGCTATTACTCCAATGACAATCAGGAAAAGTAATGCCATAATACACTTGTCAGTAGCAACCTATTGCAAAAACTGCAGTAAGTTAATCAACCAATAATCCTTCTGCAAACTACATTGCGACAAAAGGAAGTGGACTTTGTAGAAATTGACCTGCCTACCAATTTCCTTGACCAATTGAGATGCTTTCTTTAAAGAGAAATGGATAGAATCCAGGTCATTGACGACTCTGCTCATTTGCTCCGTCTATATAAAACAGAACACTAGGTTTTAATTATATGAATTTCAAGATTTTATGTTTGATTCCAGTTTTTAAAAACAGTTTTCTAGTTTTTAGAACAAAAAAATTTGATAAGTCTGTTTTGTAAAAAAAAATTTTAAAAACTATAACTATTTTTTTGTTATTAGAATCAAATTTAGAATTTAGAGAACATGTCTGAATTATTTTTGTTTTATGTGTTGGTTTTTAACTTTCAAAACAAAAAAAACACATAAAATAACTATTTCCATAATTATTCTACAAAACAATTTTAAGAACAAAAAAATCAAAACACAATCAAACAGACCTTTTTTGCTTTGTGTGCGTGTTTTCTTTCTTTCCTTTTTTTTTTTTTTTTTTTGGGCTACGAATAAGATCGCAAGTTACATACCTGAGTCTTAAGAGCTGCTGCAGTCTCGGTTCCAACATCTATTGTCTCTAAAACAATCTATTAGTAAAAAATTTGTTAGCTAAGTGCCCTTTTCTATAACAAGAAATGGATAAAAGTTTTGAAATATCCAAAATGCCTTCGTAACACACAATCTATTATTGCATATTCTCTCTAATAAATGTTGGGCTGGGAGATTCAATTGTGACCATGTGTTGCAATGGAATTCAGAAAACTGATGTTCAGAAAATAAACCAACCTTCTTTCCCCTCTCAATGGCTTGATCTGTTTCATCCATCATGCGACTCCCACGATCAATTAGCTGTTCATTTGTCATTGCTGTAAAGGAAAAAAGTTGAATCATAAAATGCCCCACAATCAAATTTAACCAACTAGTAGAAAACAACTTGGAACATGAAATCTGCATGCTGAGTTGTGCACACATCAAAGCAGACCAAGACTACATCGCAGTAAAGAATGTTGCAGTAAGCATGGTATTTTTTCTCCTCACTATTACGGCTTGTCTCAGCGGTAAGCTTGCTTGCCGTGGTGTGTCAGGTCGCGGGTTCGAATCAGCCTCACTGCAAAAAGCAGGGGAAAGGCGGCCTAGAGTATTCTCTTCCCAAGACACTCACGAAGTGAGTATTTGAACTGGGTCGGCCCTTTTTTATTAGGGGACTCCTCCATTCACAATGTGCACATCTTTATATCAATTCTTCACAATTGGCTGTAACAAATATTTGTTTAAACTAGGTGATGTATCTTAAGTAACATAAGTAATATAACCAAGTCATTTAAAGCAAGAATAACAAGTAAATGCCTTGTATAAGAATTGACAAATATGTATTGGATGTTGAATAAACTTTAAATGTTTTGTTAGTTTTATATTTAATAGTCTTAATTAAGGAGTCATGTGTTTAGGTAAGTGAAAGGCCAAGAGTTGTAAGAAAGTGAAAGGCCAAGAGTTGTGAGAAAGTGAAAGGCCAAGAGTTAGAGAGGCCAAGAGTTGGAAGTTTAGTTTTGTGGTTTATGGCTAATTTAATGTTTGGTTCATGAAAAGGCAATCTAGTGCCTATATAAACTAATCCATATTGTAAGCAACATATCACAAGAAAAAGAGAAATACAAGTTTTGTCTTCTCCACAAGAAAATAGTTGATTTTATTTTAAGTTCTACATTATAGTGATACCACAAATTGGTATCAGAGCTATGGAGAGGGGGAGTGATATGGCACTACCTAAGTTGACGAAGGAGAACTACGAGAATTGGAGCATCCAGATGAAGGCTCTTCTCGGATCCCAGGACGCTTGGGAGAATGTTCAAGTAGGTTTTGTAGAACCACAGGACACTGGAGGCCATTCGGCGGCTCAAACCAAAGCGTTGAAAGAGACGCGTGCAAAAGACAAGCTGGCGTTATTCATGCTCTTCCGAGCTGTAGACGAATCCGGGTTCGAGAAGATAGCAAATTGTGAGACCTCAAAGGCAGCCTGGGACATCTTAGCAAATGTCTATAGAGGAGCTAACCGGGTTAAACAAGTCCGGCTTCAAACCCTTCGTGCCGAGTTGGAGGGAATGAAGATGAAGGACACGGAAGGAGTATCCGGGTTCGTTACCCGGGTTCAAGGAATTGTGAACCAGTTAAAACGGAATGGAGAAGATATACCTGACACCAGAGTGGTGGAGAAAATCTTGAGATCTTTGACAGACCAGTTCGAAAACGTGGTTTGTGCCATAGAGGAGTCCAAGGACCTGTCTACACTCACCATTGACGAGTTGGCGGGTTCCCTTGAAGCGCATGAACAAAGAAAGAAGAAGAAGGAGGAAACTCTTGAGCAGGCACTTCGGACCAAAGCAACAATTAAAGATGAGAAGATGCTCTATTCTCAAAATTTTCGAGGTAGAGGACGTGGCCGCAGTGGACGAGGTACTAGCCGTGGTGGTAGAGGTCAAGGCCGAAGTCAAGAAGTGTATAGTGATGAGGTAGGACAGTCAAATCAACAAAACTGGAGAGGAAGAGGACGAGGTCGACGAGGAGGTCGGTCACATTATTCAAACATCGAGTGTTACAAATGTGGAAAGTTTGGTCACTATGCAAAAGATTGTAACTTGGACAAGTGTTACAACTGTGGCAAAGTCGGACATTTTGCAAGAGAATGCAGAGAGGAGAAAAAGGTGGAGGAGACGTCCAACCTAGCCACAGAAGGCGAGATGAAGGATGGTGTCTTGTTAATGACACACAGTAAAGGAAGTCCAGACGATGACATGGAGTGGTATCTTGACACGGGTGCGAGCAACCACATGTGCGGACATAAGGACTTCTTCAAGGAGATGAGAAAGGTGGAAACCGGACATGTTTCGTTCGGGGATGCCTCAAAGGTTGAGGTAAAAGGCCGAGGTACAATCTGTTTCCTACAAAAGGACGGGTTAATTGGCTCAATTCGAGATGTGTACTATGTACCCGACCTAAAAAGCAATATTTTAAGCATGGGTCAACTGATGGAGAAAGGTTACTCGGTTATTATGAAAGACCGAGTATTGTATTTGAAAGATGAGCAAGGTCGGCTGATAGTTCGGGTTCAAATGGGTAAGAATCGTATGTATAAACTGAATCTGAAATGTATACAGGTTGAATGTTTACAAGCCGAGGTGGAAGATAAGGCGTCACTTTGGCATCTCCGGTTTGGTCACCTACATTATGTTGGTCTAACCGAGTTGGCAAAGAAGAAGATGGTGGAAGGGTTACCTGGCATCAACTTTGAAGGAAAGTTTTGTGAGAGTTGTGTACTTGGCAAGCATGCCAGGACCACGTTTCAGAAGATGGCAAGATTCCGGGCTAAGCAACCTCTGGAACTAATACATACCGACTTGTGTGGACCCATCAATCCGGGTTCCTTCAGCGGTAAGAAGTATTTTATTTCCTTTATTGATGATTTCTCACGGAAAACTTGGGTTTACTTTCTGAAGGAGAAGTCCAAGGTGTTTGATGTGTTCAAAAGGTTCAAGGTGATGATTGAGAAGGCAACAGGAAGCTATATCAAATCAGTGCGGTCTGACAGAGGTGGGGAATATACCTCAACAGCGTTTATGTTTTTCTGTGAGGAACAGGGGATAAGGAGGTCTCTAACAGCACCATACTCACCACAACAGAATGGCGTGGCTGAAAGGAAGAACCGGACTATTCTTGACATGGTTCGGTCAATGCTGAAGAACAAAAGGATGCCGAAGGAGTTTTGGGCGGAAGCTGTGCAGTGTGCTGTGTATGTGCAGAACCGATGTCCACATTCGAACTTGGATGATAAAACTCCACAGGAAGCATGGAGCGGTCAAAAGCCTTCAGTGGCTCATCTCAGAGTTTTTGGCAGTATAGCCTATGCACACATACCAGACCAGCTCAGAACCAAGCTCGAGGATAAAAGTAAGAAATATGTTTTTATTGGATATGATGAAAAAACAAAGGGGTATAAGCTGTTTGACCCCGTCAACAAGAAAGTCATAGTAAGCAGAGATGTAAAGCTCAATGAAGCAAATGAGTGGGACTGGAACAATTCTTCTAAGGTAAATTTTGAAGACGGAATCTCAACACAAATTATCAACCCGGCAAGTCCTGAAGCTTCTGATGATGAAGATGAGGTACGACAACCCAGGATGCGAAGCATACAAGACATATATGAGTCAACAAGTGAGGTACATTTTGTTTGTCTTCTTGCAGACTCTGAGAACATAAGTTTTGAAGAAGCCATCCGAGATAAGAAATGGCAAGATGCCATGGATGAGGAGATAGAAGCCATTGACCGAAATAACACATGGGAGTTAGCCGAGCTACCAGAAGGAAGTCGGCCCATTGGAGTGAAGTGGGTGTTCAAGAAGAAGATGAATGCTCAAGGGGAGATAGAACGATATAAAGCTCGACTAGTTGCAAAAGGTTATAAGCAGAAGGCTGGAATTGACTATGACGAGGTGTTTGCCCCTGTTACAAGGATGGAGACAATTCGGCTATTCATCTCACAGGCTGCTCAATACAGATGGCCAATGCATCAAATGGATGTAAAGTCGGCATTTCTGAATGGTATTCTTGAAGAAGAAGTTTATGTGGAACAACCGCCGGGCTATATGAAGGCAGGAGAAGAGAAGAAGGTGCTGAGATTGAAGAAAGCACTTTACGGGTTGAAGCAAGCACCACGGGCATGGAATGCTCGTATTGACAAATATTTCAAGGAGAATGGACTTGAACAATGTCCATATGAACATGCTGTTTATGTCAAGAAAAATGGAGGAGACTTGTTAATTGTGGCTCTTTATGTTGACGACCTCATTTTTATGGGAAACAATGCCAAGATGATACAAGAGTTCAAGAGCACAATGACAAGAGAGTTCGAAATGACAGATCTCGGTTTTATGAAGTTCTTTCTTGGTTTGGAAGTAAAACAAAATGAGAAGGGAATCTTCGTGTCACAGGAGGCTTATGCAAAAAAGATTTTGAAGAAGTACAAGATGGAAGATTGCAACCCAGTTTCAACACCAATGGAACCCGGTTCAAAACTCTCTAAGTTTGATGGAGGAGACTGTGTTGATGCAAGCAAGTACAGAAGTTTGGTGGGAAGCCTACGTTATCTCACATGCACGAGACCGGATATCTCGTTAAGTGTCGGCATAGTAAGTCGGTTCATGGAGGAGCCGAGATACACACATTGGAAGGCGGTAAAGAGAATTCTGAGGTATATTCAAGGTACAGTTTCACACGGGTTACACTACTCGAGCTCGGCAAAATACAAGTTGATTGGATATTCTGACAGTGATTGGTGTGGAGACGTAGATGATCGAAAGAGCACGGCTGGTTATGTGTTTTTCATGGGCAACACGGCATTCACCTGGATTTCGAAGAAGCAACCTATTGTGACACTGTCGACATGTGAAGCTGAATATGTAGCTGCATCTTGGTGTGTTTGTCATGCAATGTGGCTCAGGAATTTGCTAAGCAAGTTGGAGGAAAAACAAGTCGGTCAAACTGTGATCCGAATTGACAATAAGTCGGCTATAGAGCTAGCCAAGAACCCGGTAAATCATGAAAGAAGCAAGCATATTGACGTCCGATTTCACTTCATCCGGGATCAAGTAAAGGAAGGAAATGTGGAGCTAACACACGTGACCAGTCAAGAGCAAGTCGGGGACATCTTCACAAAGCCACTGCCGACGTTGCTGCTCAACAATTGCAAGAAGATGCTTGGGATGAAAGATGGCAGAACCATTTAAGTTTATGAAGGAGAATTGTTGAATAAACTTTAAATGTTTTGTTAGTTTTATATTTAATAGTCTTAATTAAGGAGTCATGTGTTTAGGTAAGTGAAAGGCCAAGAGTTGTAAGAAAGTGAAAGGCCAAGAGTTGTGAGAAAGTGAAAGGCCAAGAGTTAGAGAGGCCAAGAGTTGGAAGTTTAGTTTTGTGGTTTATGGCTAATTTAATGTTTGGTTCATGAAAAGGCAATCTAGTGCCTATATAAACTAATCCATATTGTAAGCAACATATCACAAGAAAAAGAGAAATACAAGTTTTGTCTTCTCCACAAGAAAATAGTTGATTTTATTTTAAGTTCTACATTATAGTGATACCACATTGGATGACAAAATGTATACTGAGCTGCTTAAAAAGTATATGATACATGACTATTATCATACAAAACTTCCAAAATAAGTGGACTTTTTGGGAAAATAGTATATTTTAAAGAAACCATATGCTTACATGAAGCTAGCAAGACATTTTGTTCCGAATAACCTTCATTAGGCCCCTCAAAGAGCTCAATTCGCTTATGCTCAATACTTGTAGCATATCTGCATTGCAACCAACAACATGAACTGATTGGTCCACTCTATTTAAGGTATAACATCATACTCATGTAAGATCATAAATTGCTTTTACTAGCACTCTAAGGAAGCTGGAGGCATATACATTATATGAACAAGGAAAACCTATGCCCGTTAAAACAGACTAAAATCAATAGCTTATATGATACGTTAACTTACTGCTTTTTCAAAGCAACGTATGAATTTAACTCTTTGATCTGCAACAAAAATTGCAAACGAGTAAGGTTGATGAATAACGCTCATAAATTATAGGGAAAAAGAGACCAAAAATATGAAGTCATAATTGAGGAGGCAACAAAGAAAAAGAAGATGATATTGATATAGTGTATCTCGCGTTAACATCTCACCATTGATTGCTTTTTCTCGTTCAGCATTTTGTTGGTTTGTCCATCAAGTCTATCCTCCAAAGCCTTGATAACTTTCTCGAACTCTTTTATACGCCTATAAAGACAAAACCAGCAATACATATACTTCAGTAGAGACAATAAAACCTCAATTCTTCTAATATGCCATGAATACAGTAAAGGAGACGTTACAAGAACAAAAACAGGCATTTGAAATTTTGGAAAAATCATTTTTTTTAAATGCATTTATTGATATACACACAAAAAATTTACCATCTTTACAACCAACCTAATCACCATTGATTTCCTACAATCTAACGATTATAATTTATTAGATTTATTGGGTCACAATTATTAATTAATTATAAATTACCAATAAATTATAACCGTTAGATTGTAGGAAATCAATAGTGATTAGATTGGTTATAAAGGTGATAAACTTTTTTGACGGTAAATATATCCTTCCCGTTATTGATTTGATATACACATTAAGAAAAGCTCGGTTTCTGTTAATAAAGATGTGAAACAACGACGATATTCTAACTATCAAAATTTCCTACTACTACATGCAATCACCATTGAATCAAAGAGAGAATGCTAAAAAGTTTTTGAAAAAAAAAAAGTAAAGGTTGATCCAATGGTGATGAAAAGTGAGTTGGTAGTAAATTTTATTATATCCCACCCGTGAAACAATTACATTCACAATCTTTCCCCTGTCTCTTCTATTTCCTCCGCATGAGTGCATATTGTTAAGAAGCTTTTATGTTCCACCATTTCATGACATGAAAGTTGAAACGACATGCAAACTTCGTAGTGCATACAAGAAAAGCTACCAAAATAAAAGATTAAACATAGTGTGAGATGTCAAATTACCCCTTACAATCTCGCAGTTTCTCTGTAAGATCTTCCAATTGCCTGCTCTGCCTACTCGTATCCTTAATCTTTTCCAACTTTTGAAACCCATTTCTGCACGAACAACACTATAACTATTCAATATAAATAAATAAAAAATAAAAAAAAAACATAATAAAAATATCATATGCATTCGTTAGGAACACAATAACATAAGACAGATACAAAGAGTGATTCAGAATGAGGCGAATCGAAGTTTGAGAAATCAAGAAGCTTAAAATTCTTACGATAAAGCACGGAAAACATCAGCGATCCGTCCATCGATCTCGGCTAGTTCCTCACTTATCGTTGACAATGGATCCATCGTATCAACTCAAACTCAAAATTCAGATTCCAAATCCAAAAGGCTTCGTGTAAAACAACTCAAAATCGAGATACGGTGAAACAGATAAGATTCGGGAAAAAATTATCACTGAAAGAATGCACATTCATAACCATTGCCATTTCCAAACAGCCACATTGAGAAAAGGCTATGCATTTCGAAGACCAAACAACGTAAGATTACCGACCGAGGAGACCGAAATCCAAGATCTCCTTTTGCAATTTCAATGTACAAATAAAACACAAATTTAGGTACTCCTCGTGATTGACACAATCTTTTCGTTTTTTTTTTTTTTTTTTTTTAATTAGTTAATAATTTCAAGGTTTATTGAGAGATGAGAGACAGCTTGAGGAGTTGGAGGTAAAGAGCAATAGCATGGAAGGGGGACAGTAGGGTGGGACCCATAGTTGGCAATGGTTTTGTTGATGCGATCCGGCATGTTTGTCGGTATGATTGCTATTTTAACGGCTATTGATTCGGTAACTGTTGTGGAAGGAAACAACCTCGTTCGTATTGATCTTCTTCATGCATGTACGGCACAGGTTCACCTCGACCGTCCTTTAATATACTTGTTGTAGCCACTGGTTGTATAGTCTTTGTAGAATTGATACTAATTCTTGGTCCTTACTGAGTTTAAGCAACAGGTAGTTAAAGCTTCAAGTGTTTTGAGTTGAAGCTGTAGGATTCTTATCTTGAGTTTAATTACCCGTTGATGGTATTCTATTGATATGTTCCTACTAGAACATGTGACATATTTGGCTTTGAAATGGGATAACATTTTTTTTTTCTTGAATTTTTCATTAAGAAGAAAAATTGGAAATATTTATGGTAAATGGTATTTGTTCGTCTTTCTTACCGAGCAAGGTCATGGTTGGATTTTACCTAGTATATAAATTGAAAAGTGACGGAGGAGGGAAAAAGAAAAAAGAAAACTTTAGTTTTATAACTATATATTAGTTATAGTAGATAATTATAACGTTAAAGTTAGAAATAAACTTATTTTAAGTGGCTGAAAAAATGTTAACCTATATATATATATGAGAAAAATGTTTGTCATTTTTTTTTGTAAGCTAGATAAAACACACCACAACACAAATTAAATACCTGAAATACGATGAGTTCTACAAATAGAAGTGAAATCTGCATCAAACAGCAGACCAATTCCAATGGGGAATTAAAAACACAAAAATCATCAGAATTAACATTCATAAAAGGAAAATTTGTCAGCCAATCCGCACAACAGTTTCCTTCTCTGAAAGTATGAACCAGATGAACTCTCCAATCCTAATGAACCCATGTCCGTAATCGAGAAGTTAGATGATTCTCGCGGACTGCATCACCATCACTAGTGAGCAGAGCAATAGCTGATTTAGAGTCACTTTCTACAACAATATTTCTCCATCCATCTTTCTAAACTAGTTGCAAACCCTTTAAAATACCCCCAAAATTCTGCAGTAAGAGCATCACAACTATCAATTTTATAAGCAAATTCTTTTAACCATTGACCGGCATCATTTCTAATAACACCACCACAAGCTATTAATCTTTGATTACCCTTAACCCTACATCAGTATTAATCTTTACCCAATTGCTTCCAGGAGCCTTCCAACAAATCAAAGTATCCGAATAGGACATGTTATGTTGACCTAAATTAACCTTATGAAAAGCATCTTGTATATCTCTCACATTGGCTATCACTGATTAAGTCTTGTATTCATAATCATGAACCTGATTTGGATTGTCATGACTCCGTTCATTCCTCCACTTCCATGCAAGCTAGCAAGCCGTAGCAAACCATGTACAAAAGGGATATTATCCCTGAAAAAACTAATTTGTGACATGTTTAGTTCTATCCAATCTCATAAATTAGCATAAAAGAAAGAAACCTGCATATCTATTGGTACCAAATCAGACCACAAATTCTACGTATCATTACAATCTCTCAATAAGTAAATACAAGTTTCATTATGCTCCCAACAAATTGGGCAAGAAGCTGAACCCATATTAAACTGGCTAAGAAATTTTTTTGTAGGAATTTTATTGTGAAGCACTTTCCAAATAAACAGCCTAATAACCTGAGGTCCCTTCCAATTCTAAATTTTCTTCCAAATAGGGGCCAAAACCTGCTGCTCAACCGCACAAGATAAAGTGGCATAAATACCCTTAACAGAAACTTTGGTATCACCTTTTAAATTTCAAATCAAGTGGTCCATCCCATCATGAGGATTCAGAGGGAGCATACCTCGGATGTTAAGAAGAACATCATTTGGGAGCTACCTTGAAAGCTTGTTAAGATCCCAAATTCCATTACTGTCTATATAATCAGCCACCTTCATACCCACTTCATTCTAAGGAATCGGACTTAAGGCTTTATCCATCAGCCTACCTGCATTTTTAACCAAATTATCCTTCCAAGAAATAATATTATTACCATCACCAATTTCCCAAATCAAATGCTTCTCTAGTTTATTCCACACCAAACAAATGAATTTCCACAGCCTTGAATCACTAACCCTGCTTTTAAATATATATGTTCCCATTCACTTACCCTGCTTTTAAATTCATCATATTGGCTAAAAATAGCTGTTGTGTAATTTGTAATCAATTAAATTAATCACACAAATATGCAAGTGCACGTGTCACAAGTAACAAAGGGATGTGTGAGTGCAAGTATCGTTCCCACGTAGATGATTTATAAAGAAATGATTATTTAAGTAAAGAAATTAGAAAAGGATTAATTTTTATGATTGAGTTTGTAATATAAAAGACAATTAAACTAAGAAAACAGTAAACTAATTCTAAGGTATTAAAGTGATGGATGAGATATAGGTCAGGTTTAATTTCTCTGATACAGCAATACTGAAAACGATGTTTTGACGATGTTATATCAATGCTTAATTAGTAACCGAACACTAAGGTATGCTGGGGCTATTGACCAACCTAACATATATACCCAATAACTAATTCCCACATCTCTATGACCAAACTAATTATTGAATTGTTAAAGTTCAAGTTCAAGGTTATGTGGTGTGAATGATCTCTCTATCCACAACTTAATCAAGTTAACTTTCTTAACCTAATTAATCCACACAATTCAATAAGGGTCTGGATTAGGAAACCTCTCGGCCCCAATCTCTTCAATACCACATATGTATCTCTAGACATGCACACATGAATAAGAATGTGCAAACTCATTGAATAACTAATTAAACATTAATAAAAACAAAGTTTAGGCATACATCCCAATGTTACAGCATAGGTACTTTATCACCTAACCTATAGAGCAATTTAGCTCATAATGGAATTAAATAAAACAAAGAAGAGGAAGAAAGAACTCATTGAAAAACAGGAAAAGAAGAAGAAGAAGATGAAAACGAATGCTGTAGTAAAACTTCGTCACGGTCTTGCTCCAGCACTGCTCCAGCAACTCTTCCTCTTCCAAGAACCTCACTTTCTCTCTCTAAAACGTGGATGTGGGGTACTATATTTCTTCCCTTCCTCTTTTGCA
Organism: Gastrolobium villosum; assembly: GCA_032173675.1. Lineage (NCBI taxonomy): Eukaryota > Viridiplantae > Streptophyta > Magnoliopsida > Fabales > Fabaceae > Gastrolobium > Gastrolobium villosum. The sequence continues at coordinate 13,081 of JAVKPL010011866.1, read as the reverse complement.
CACCTTCTGACCCCCCTTGAATCCGTAGGGGACTCCTCTTTAAATAGGAAATGTGGTTGGTTAATTGGGCCTTAGGGTTAGGAGTGAAAATCCATGAATCTTGTTGCTGCAGTCTTGTCGTATCCCTAGATTCTTGGGATGTTAACACTTTCTTGGATAAGATCTTGATCTTTTTGATTTTCTTGTGCCAATATTATTGTTGACTAGATAAGAGTTTGTTGTCCTTGATCTTTGGGATTTTGAGATAAGAATGAATCTTCAAGAACGTCCTTCATCCTTTGCTTGCTGGTGCTTTATCCATTTGTTGGGGAATAACTAACTTTTGAAATTTGAATTTCAATTGTTCCCTTGTCCACGCTGTCATGCTGTAGCAATTGCTATATCATTACTTCGTCAACTTCTCTGGTACAACATTCTGGCGTCAACTTTTCTTACAAAGACTTGTACAAAATCAAGGAATCTTGTCTCATTTTTATACTTAGTCATCTCAAAGTACTTAATCATGAATATGCAACATTTAGCTCAATTATCATGCAATTAAGACACTTTATATGGAATTTATAGAGCAAATTCATCATAAAAACATCAAATTAACTCTCATCTGGGAGAGTTAACAATAGCCCAGACAATTTTTCCAACAAAGGACTCATTCATTAAATTAAACTTTTTTAAGATTTTGATAAAGTTTTGGAAAAAGTGTTTGTCTTTTTAAATGACATAAAGTTATGTCATTTTAAGAGAGAGATAGACACAAAATAAAAAAAAATATTTAAAATTTAAATTAGAAAAAACTACCCACTTTCTCCCCATGATTTCCATTCCTTGTCTATTTTTCTCCTAAAATGACATAACTTACATCATTTAAAATGACAAACACCAAACCCTATATATATATATATATATATATATATATATATATATATATATATATATATATATATATATATATTGAAAATAACTACAAAATAAAATAGTATGAATTAATTAATTTATATCATATTTAATAAATGATATAATATTCTTAATATTTAATACTCATGTAACACTAAAGATTTGGAAAAAGTATAGATACACTTATGTGGTTTGCCTTTTGAATCATTTATTCTTTGGGTTCGTTTTTTCTGCAGCTACTGCAAATAAGTTATCTGCAGTAAGCCCAATATGACGTCATTTTGGGACAGAAATTATGGTGTTTGTGTAATTTTAATTTATTTCAGGGTTATAATAGTCTTTATATTTATAATTTTTTAAGATTTCAATACCAGAACAACGTCGTTTTGGGAATAAATGTAGATAACTTAGCTGAGAAACATTTTTCCCTTATTCTTTTATGTGTTTTTTTATCATTTATTTCCTTTGATTTTTTTTTTCTTCATCCAAGTTCCTTGTTGTTGGAGTTTCTAATCAATATGTCAATCTATTATTTTTACGAAATTACACTTCAATTACCTTATGTTATTTCTTTATTTTATTTTTGGGTGAAGTGTGTATCATTTCAAAAGATGTAAATTTATGTCATTTTAAGTGAGAGAGAGTGGACAAAAAAATATAAAGGTGTGGGTCTCACCTCTTTATGAGAGTGAAATAACATAAGTTCTGCAAAAAAAAAAAAGACAAACATATTTTCCTTTATTTTTTTGCAAGGGGTTCTTAACGTGATGGGGAATGTTGACAGTTTCTTTACCTTGATTTTTGTGGCAAATTTCGATATGGGTAAAGTGTATGTCATTTTAAAGGATGTAAAGTTGCGTCATTTTAAGAGAGAGAAAGAGATAGATAAAGGAGGAGAGAGAGAGTTGACAAAAAATAAAGGTGTGGGTCTCACCTCTTTGTAAGAATGAAAGAATATAAGTTATGTCATTAACAAGGATAAACAATTTTCCCTTTCGATATACATAAAACATAAATGACGCACACTATTCTTGTTGTTATACGTAACCTTGTAGGATCTAATAATTGTCAAGTTTTTTGGTGTGAAAAATCATCCTCAGTTTTGGCATTGTGTGGCCAGAGGCAGAATAAGGGGGGTTAGGGTGGGTCCTCGCTTTCCCTAAAATTTGATGGGAAAAAATTATATATATATAACTGGTATTTTAATAATATTATAAAATGTGAGTGAGTGGGTAAATTCCTAACATGCATGAACGCGAAGAGGAAGCACAAAACCTCAACAGCTCAAATTAAACTTCTAAAAATTGTTCAACCTGCAATTGCAAGAGAGGACAACTGAAGAGGGAACACAAGCATTTTTATTGAAGGGGCGTGGGACTCAATCTTAAAACACTCTTCAAGTACCTCTTCACTCTTCATTTTAATTTTCATTTTCATTGTTCATTCAGCTTCGCCTAATCGTACTAGTTTGAAAAGTCAAGGAAGATTTTGGTTATGAAGAAGACAAAAAGAAGTTAAATATTTCTAGGCTTAAAATATTAAAAAGTGGGGGGCTTGATTCGGCAGTTCATTTGCCAATATATAGGTTATGTGTTTTAAAGAAGAAAAAACAAGAGTGTGCAAGAAGAAAATAAAAAATAGTGAAAAGCTAATGATGGAAAAAAAAAAACAAGGTTCTGTGTTAATTTTCCCATCACATAGGAAAAAAATAATTTCACCCCTTCAATAGTAATCTTTCCCAACAATTTTACCTAGAAAAGCAAATGATGGAAAAAAATTTACTAGTCATATTTTTACTTCACCTACTGTCAAACATAGGCAAATAATTTCCCAACTCTATTTTTTTAGGAAATTGTTTTTCCACCTCCTACCAAACACGTGATTGTGAGATTAAAAAATTGTAGTGTGTTCTTTTAAATTATTCTTAATCTCTTTAAATTTCCAACAATTTTAGCTATAAAAAGATTGAAATGACATATATAACTTTGTGGGTATCTAATTTATTGATAATGGATAACATGATTTATTTATGGGTTCGTGTATTGTGTAGCAATAGCATATGAAATTTTTTGTCCCATATATAATTTACACATGTGGATGCCGACATTGAAAAAGAAAGAAAAAATTCAGGATCTGCATGCGTAAAATAAAATCAAGAACAAGTTTCAAAATAATATAGAAGACCAATTTCTTGATGATTCTTTGATTACATACATTAAAAAAGAAATTATTTTGAGTTTTAACACGGATTCAATTATATATAAATTTAACAATAAGAAAATGGGTTCGCTTTATCTGCAGTTACTGCAGATAAGTTATCTGCAGTAAACCCAATACGACGTCATTTTGGGACGAAAATCATGGTATTTTTGTAATTTTAATTTATTTCAGGGTTATAATAATCTTTATATTTATAATTTTTTAAGATTTCAATACCAAAACGACATTGTTTTGAAAATAAATGCAGATAACTTATCTGCATTAACTGTAGAAATATTTTTTTTTCTAAAAAAATACGTAAAATAACAGTCAAATGAAGTGATCTTAATCTTTGTAATAGATTTCTTTTAATTTTTTTTATGTTAGGTCTGAATTATATTTCAAATATATTTATTTATAATATAATATTTTTTTATTTTCGCACCGTGACTAAAATTGCTGCGTCCGCCACTGTGTGGCTGTTTCGCTATTTATTAGTCATGGACTGCAATGGGAGGGTTGTTTTTCCATTTTTCTTAATTACGCCTTGTCTTATATAGTAGCTATTCTAAGAAAATCTAACAACACTAATAGTGAAAATAAATTCATATAAATCTTGTAATACGATATTATGATTAATTTTATACCATGTAATTAAATCTCATTGAGATATTGAGGTTATACTTCTTTGCGAGCACTTTCTTTGCAATTTCAAACCCACATAATTTTGCTCAATTTGTTCACCACTTGAGGTCCTGAGGAGTTTTATTATATTAAGAAAAAAGATCTCTATTCAAGAAATAGTGATCTAGAGTTGAGATTTTATTTTTGAAGAAAAAAATTAATATACGTCATTTACTCATAAGTATCAATAATAATATTGGTAATGGATATCAATCTTATATGGGTTAATCTTTTCTTATGTTACGTAAGAGAAGATTTTTTTTTTTTCAACAAATCCATGGAAATCCATACCTCTTATTATTTTATTTTAAAAAAAAATTAGTGGATCCCACTATATAATGTCTGTGCATAAAAAAATCTTCTCTCATATAAAATATGAGAAAAGATTAACCCTATTTCTATTGGGAAAGAACATGACATAAGGTAACTTAAATGTATTTTTGTCTGAAATTAAAGAAATTTTACAGAATAAAAAACCATTACAAAGTTTAGGAAAGAAAATAACACAAAGATAGTTGAAGTATATTTTTATAAGAATGGTAGAATAAATATATTAATTAAAAATTCTAACATTATTAAGAATGAACTTGAATGAAGAAAAAAGCATAGTAAATGATAAAAAAAAAATAGGGAATAAATGATGGGTAATTGTATTCTCATGTAACAGCAAAAAATTTGTTGTCTCCACCACACTTAACTTCAAATGTGGCCTAATAGAAAAGTAAAAAAAAAAATGACACATAAATCGATATATGAGAAGAAGATAGGAAAATTTTCCTCTTGCATGATACTAGCATTGACCATAAATGATTTAAAGACGATTCATATACGTTATTCAAAGCGAGGGAACGGAACATTCAACGTTACATCGAGAATGAGTATTATGATTGGGCACGTACTGAATACAACCTGTACTCTATAGACTAGTAACTCGCCAATGCAGTACCAACTTACTCTGCAATCGCATGCACCAATTCTCACTATTTTGGTAATTGCAATGGTCACAGAAATGCGCGTGCAAGGTTTTGGTGACGATGTGACGGTATAGCAGAAGTCACACAAATTTCCATTTCCCATGAAGCAGATTTTATATAGCGCCACTGGTATTAATATTGGAGATAGCTTTTTATGTACATCGGTATTACCAACATCTCTCTTGAAAAAGGATAAAAAGTGAGAACTCAAAAAAAAAAAAAAAATAACAACAAATATTTGGAATAGAATGGGTTAAAATTTTCCTTCTAGGTGCACACCAAAAAAAATCCCTGATATTGTGGTTTGGTAGGTTAACTTTTCCTTCGAAGCTGCATACGAACTATAAAGTCTAACTCGATAAATTTTAATGTGCCTTTTCAAATTTTTCTTTGTATCCACTTCATTCATATAAACAAATCATTAACCGAAAAGATAGTAAGGGAGCGTTTGGTACACAGCATTTTCCAGATTTCCGTCAAATTAAATTTTTCTAAATTTTTAATTTATGGATATTATCGTAAACTGAATGTAAAAATTATATTTTTAAAAATTGAAATTTTTCGGACAAATAAAAATTTCTCCTGTACCAAACGTCCCCTTAAGATAATTTTTTTAACATACTTGTTATTAGATATTAAATAATTTATACTATTTTTTATTGGCGGGCTTAAAATTAAATTTTACTAAATAATAAAAAAGTTTAAAAAATAAGTATAAAAAAAGAAAGTGTCACTAATACTTCTATTAATATATTTTACTTTAATTATATTGTTAAGGCAAATTTATATTCTTTAGAGTAAGATGAGAAAAAAAATATTAATTACTGATAACAAATTAAATGAATAAATATTAAAAAAATTCAGTATTTATTATTTTATATAATTAATAGTATCAGCAATTGAGATTATTCATTTTTTTCATTTCAAATAAATCCTTTTTAATTAAGGGGAGGATATTGTAACAACCAAGTTTGTGTTATAATTACTACCAGTCAATCTCACCGTTAGATCGATTATGTTGATCTAACGGTTATATTTATTTCTATCTTTGTATGGTCATGATTTCTCAAATTTAAAGTAAAATCATTAAATATGTGAAATCATGATCATACAAAAGTGAAAATAAATATAAAATATTAAATTTGGGAAATCATGACCATACAAAGATAGAAATAAATATAACCGTTGGATCAATATAAGCGATCTAACGGTGAGATTGACTGGTAGTAACATGGTAATAACACAAACTTAGTTGTTACAATATCCTTCCCCTTTAATTAAACAAGCACCTATTTATTAACAACAACAAAAATTCTTAATCCAAGCAAACACTTGAGAATTTTTCCATTGACCCACCACTATACAACGTTTTCCAATGAAACTTTGTTATCGGTACCATACTTTTAGCCCATGCAACATGGTCTTGCCACAACATTTTACAAGGAACATTCTGCTCGGTTGGTGGGACTGTGTGACCAATATAACGCTCTGATTGGCGCCTCGGATGCATAAAACTCGATTAACAATAACCAATAATTGCATCTTGGAATTATACGTCATTCTATTTTGACACATTTTATTTTACAAATGTGATTTTAGTCTGAAGTTAAGACACAGTACAAAGTAGTTAATAGGTTTGGGCTAAACAAACGCCAACCAAACAAGTACCGATTGCATAAGATTGCGGTTACATAATTCATTAAGAACATTTCGTTAATAATTAATAAATTATAAAACTTTTAAATATAAATTAATATTTTATATATAATACGATAATAGTTTTTATTTATATAATCTTATAATAAATTTACACATTAAATGAAATGTATTAACCTAATCTCGGTAATCAGGTCATGATATGTTGAAGGACTTACAATTTCTCATGTTGCATGACAAATGCAAGTTTTCCTGGAGAGAGAAAGGGATGGGGCCCATATTAAAAAAAATAAAAAATAAAAAAGTGATTGACACAGATATTAAAAATGAGAGTGGTAGGAGAGGAGATTTCTCATGCTACCTGAGAAATTTTTTTCCAAGTTAAAATAGGATTAAAAATATGTTTCAACTAAAATATCTCATCAAAAACGAGCTAACCTAAACACTAGTCATCGTGTCTTTCGGGAGGTTATTTTGTATGAATCGGGATCATCATTTTTAGGTGGTCCCTTAATATAAATAGAAGGGTAAAATGGGGAAAATGGGAAAATAATAAGAGCAAAAAAGGAAAGAGAAAATTAATGTTATGAGAGGAAACAACAAAAAATTCAGTGATCCTGGAGCGTATTAAAATTTTCCGTAAATCTGATGAGAATTACTATGCTACGAAGTCGCCGCCAATCACACTCCTTTTACTTTATAGGTTCCGTTGACGGTGACAAGTGCACTCAAGATACTACAGGGCATGTCTATTGTTTTTACTATTATTGTTTCTCGTTATTTTTTACTTACATATAAAAATATGTAAAATTTATATTGAATCATGTAAAAAAAGAGAAAAAAAATAAGTCATGCATATTTTTATGTGTGCATAAAAAATAAATTTTATCTCCTAATGAGAAACATTAATTTTTTTTAATCTATAATTTTTTTATTAAAATTAAAATATATTCAACAAGCCTAATTTTTTTTATTATATTGACCATATTTATCTCTTGGAGACAAGTCAGTTCTATTATGAGACTAATTTTAAGTAAGGTTTTATTCACATTTAAAGTTATTCACCTCTTACTAAATATGTATATTTAGTAATAATGGAACCTAAATTATCTCCTACCTATCCAACATGTATTGTCAACTAAGTTACACTTATTAACAAATCCAATTTTAATCTTTCAATCTAAGAACCATTTTATAAAAAGCAAAATAATAATAAATAAAATTTCAAAATAAAAACATTTGACCCATCATATCCTCTCAAGTCTCTGCAATATCAACCCGCGGAAAGACATAATTAGTTAAGGATTAGACTTATATATTCCACAACCGCGATGAATTTTGCTTGCCCCAAATATGAGTACTTTGTTGATGGATAATTTGTTTCCCAAAAATATTCAAAGAGATTGAGAATGATGGTATACCAATGTTTAATCTTATTTAAATCTTTAATTAAAAAAAGTAGGATACTAAAATAAATAAACAAACAAAAGAGAAGCTAGGCGTTGTTATTTTATAAAACAAAAATAATAATAAATAAATAATTTTTTTTGACCAGCCATATACTCTCAACTTCTCAAGTCTCTCCGGCGACCAAATTTAAATAAGTTTACGTTACATGTGATAAATTTTTCTCTTACACATTCTTCGATAATTATGTCATCTTTTTATTTATTTTTTATTTTTCAGGTGATAGAACCCATAAATTTATCTCTATGATATGAGATAATTTATCTCTTTTAACATGAGATTAATAAAACCCTTGAAATAATAGGATAACTAAGTAAATAAAGTAATAAACAAACGACACAGAAATGATAAAAGCAAGGCATGTGAATCTTATTTGGCAAGTAATGGAAGGCATGACTAGCAGAGAGAGTTTGTGGATGTCAGCGGGATCAATCATCTTTTTCATTTTTTAGTTTTTTGTTTGTTTTTTTCATCTCTCTTCTTTAAAAAAAATAAACAAATAATCAACCCGCACATAGTAACTCAAATTTGTTTTATTTATTTTGAGAGTTACATTACAGCTCCATATACAAGTCAAAACTGCTTATAGTACGTGTGGACAGTGGTTTTTGAAAATAAAATCAGGGGTTGGATTTTTTTTTATGGATTTTATGTTTTTTATGTTGTAGGAAAAGTGATTGTGTAATGTTATAGATATTCGTTTTGCGTGCCATATTTTTTTCTTTTTCTTTTGTTTTAAAATGTGTGGGCCCCATAAAATATTATGTGCAAGAAAGTTTATTATGTTATGTTAAAGAATGAAATGAAAATCCTTTTTTTATTCCGGTCTAAAATTAAGAAGTCTTATCTTCATCTTAATTGTTAATTTCTACCCATTTAATCATTATATTTTATTGAGTTATATCAATTAATTAATTATTAATTTTAAAAAAGCTATAACCGTTATATGGATTATGGACGGGACTAAGACTTCTGAGAATCTATTTGGATCCTCCCTTTTCTTTTAAGATAGATGCTATTTTTAAACAAAAGTTAAAAAAAAAACTAAAAAAATGATAATTATATTTACAAATTTTCTTTTTACAAACTTACAAACTATACTATATCTTACCGGTAAGACATAATATAATATATAAATGTAAACAAAAAATCTATAAATATAACTTTCCCCTAAAAAATGCTTCTTGATTAAATAAATTTTTTAGTTTAAAAGCATATAATTTGAAAGCTAATAAAAGCTTAAAAAAACTCCTCTCATGAACTTTTGGCTTTTTTCTTCATTATAAGAGCTTGTTTGAATCTTATCTTTATTAAGCTAGAAGCTAATTGATGATTACATAATTTTTTTAGCTTAAATGATACTTAAAAGCACACATTTCAACAAAAGTTTTTATGTTTCTCTATATGGCTCTTCGTTTAAAAAAAAATCACACAATTTAAGAAAAGTTAATAAGAACTTAAAAATAGCACACAATTCAAGAAAAAATAATAAGAACTTTAAAAAAAATACACAATTCAAGAAAAATTGATAAGAATTTAAAAAATAAAATTTCTACTAAAAGCTTTTTGTCTTTTGCCATTTTTTTCTTCATTATAAAAAAAGAATTTTTTTCAAAAACCTGTTTGGCATAGCTTCTTTTATAAGGAGAAGAAGAGAAGTTAAAAATAAAAGGATCAACACAGCCTCGACCAATGTGCTTGTTTGGATCTTATCTTTTTTAAGTTAGAAGCTACTTATAAATATTAATTAGGCCAAATAAATTTTGAGAAAAACTCTTATAATGAATTTTTTTTTTATAATGAAAAAAAAGCTAAAAGCTCATAGAGGATTTTTTTTAAAGCTCTCACTTATTTTTTTTGAATTGTGTGCTTTTTAAAAAAAAATAAAGGGTTATAAAAATAGTAAAAGAGATAATTTTCTTAAAATACGTGCTTTTAAACTAAATTTTTTATGTAATTACCAAATAATTTTTAATTTTTTTTAACTCTTTTATTTATCTTTAACCTTTAAGTAGTTTATAGCTTAAAAAGAATGATCTAAGGAGACTCTAAAAAAAGATATAAGAGTTTTTCTAAAAATTTATTTGACATAAATTCTACTAGAGAAAAAAGAAGTTAAGAACATCCAAACATCATAAAGCTATACTGAAAATACAAAATTTATCTTCTTCTTTTTTTTTTTTTTTTCCCAAAACCTTCCTTGCCAAGTTTATGTCATAATTGTACATCCATGTCCTCCCCTGTCGTGACTTTCCGTCTGGCGCCTCTGTGTTCATTGCTATCTTTCTCTGATCAGAGCCCAAAATAGCTACCTTCCTTCTACTCACTGCTGCTTTTCTTCTGGTACACTATCAACACTCTAAAAACCTTCCTTCTTCTTCTCTTTTATTTTTTTTTAATTATTAATTTATTTATTTTTTGTCATTTCTCTCAGCAAACACTAACACGAAAAATTAGAAGCGTGATCTTCCGATACAGGACTGATTTTTCAGAAAAAGGAGAGATATCTTGATCGTTGGTGTCTTACAACCATGCATTGTAGCTCGAGCGTTGCGGGGAGAACGCGTTCTAGAAAAGCCCCATTCCACAAACAACAAAACTCTCACAATGTTAAAAAACAGAGCAACGTTGACCACAAACGGCTTGACGAGGTTGTTGATCTCAGTTTCGACGACGACGACGATGTCATTGTTTTTGATGAAACTGAACAAGAGAGCGAAACTAGTCACAGCGAAAGCGAAGCTAGTCACAGCAAAAGCGAAGCTAGTCACAGCGAAAGCGAAACTAGTTACATCGAAAGTGAAATTAGTGAAAGCGAAAGCGAGTATTCGGATGAAGAGGTGTACGAATCGATAAACGATGTTGGAAGAAGAAGAAGAAGCATGGGCATGCCGAAAAGGGTAAAGAAGGCGAAAATGGTTGATTTTGGAGTATGGAGGAGGAAAGCTTTCGGTTTGGATTTATTGATAGATGAGAATGCGAGAGATGAGTGTAGCTCTTCAGCACAGAGGACCCGTTCTCATTTTCTCAGGAACAAGAAATTGAAGATGGGGACTTTTAGTCAACCTATTTGTCTCGATGAAGAAGAAGAAGATTCTCTCACTGACACTGACACTGTTGAACACACTGACACTGTTGAACCTGATTTGGGTGAAACAAAGGTTTATGAGGTAAGTGATTCGTCTGATAAAGGTTATGCATGTGAGCGCAAAGTGTACAAGAAAGGGAAGATGGGGAAACTTTCTAGGAAAAAACGCATTCATGATTCACTAGATTTTCATGTGTTTGAGACTCTTCAGGATTGTGTTAATGGGAAGGTAATTGGCCAGGAACCTAAAACAAATATGGATTTTCCACCCGAGTTTACTTTTATAGGTGATGATGAGAATGAAGAGCAACCAACACCGGAGAAATCGGATAAATCGGAGAAATCAAAGTGTGAGAAAGAATTAGATGAAATTTGGGATGAGATGGCCTCTTGTCTTAATGCTAGCGAAGATTATTCTGGTGGTTTTGTTGAAGAAAAATCTAGTGGATGTAAGAGGGATTGGCTTAAAGAGGGAAGTGTTTTCGTTGAAAAAAAATCAAGTGGTTGCAAGAGGGATTGGCTTGAAGAGGGAAGTGTTTTTGTTGAAAAAAAATCAAGTGGTTGCAAGAGGGATTGGCTTGAAGAGGAAGGGGGTTTTGTTGAAAAAAAATCTAGTGGTCGCAAGAGGGAAGGCTTTGATTTCCCGAGGAAGAAACAGGTCCATGATATAGAAGATTTTGGTGTTTTTAACATTCTTCAGGATTCTATTTATGGTAAGGGAGAGGTGCCTGTGGAGGCTAACGATGATGAACTGAATCCAAAAATAGATTTACCACCATTGAGATTTTCTTTTCTAACTGAGGAGCCACAACCAGTGGAGAAGTCAGAATACGAGAAAGAATTAGATGCACTTTGGATTGAGATGGACTATTGTCTCAATGCTACCCAATACAACTCTATTCCTCCTTCTCAGGTTAGTTGGCTTGTGCATACTCAAGGGCCATGGCATAAAACTCATCTTCTCCTTTCATTATTTTTCTCTGTTTGGCTCAATTCACTTTGTTCTTTCATTTCGCCTGCCACATGTAGCCCGGGGGTTACTTATTAGGCAAAATTGATGTATATTATTTTCTGACAGAATGAACTCCTTGTATATTACTTATGCTTGTTAAAGAACCTTAGGATACACCACCCCAAAAGGGTGGGAGTGCCCAAGGCCTTATAAACTTCACATTAGTTGCTCATACAACCAATGTGGGACTATATATCTCAACAATGCTAATTTGATGTATATTAATTATTTATTTGTGGATTTTAGTCTTTATTCTGGAATTCTTGAGTGAAAGTTTTGGACCGGAAGTTGTTATAAGTGATGTTATGGCGGATCCAAAAAATTAACGAAGGGTGGACACTCAATAAGTTCAAGTACATATAGATCTAGGTCTGGTCTGGAACGCGACTTGCGAGCAGCTGTCGGCTGACTGGATCTGGTTTAAATCTAGATCTAGACGGATTGTGACTCAACTGGAGGAAGAAGCAAATGTTCTAACTTCCAATAACGAAGATTGAGGTTTGAGAGGAGATTAATCAGTACGTAGATGCAAATGATGGGTCTGGAATAAAGCTATATGTTGTTAGGTTTGGATAATGAAGGTGGAGGAGAAAAAAAAAATTCACGGGAAAATAAAATATAAGGAGGGAAATTAAAGGGGTAGGATATCGTAACAACCAACTAGGTTACTACTAATTAATTTCACCGTTAGATCGATTATGTGGATCCAACGGTTATATTTATTTCCATCTTTGTATGGTTATGATCCCCATATTTAATGTAAAAGCATCAAATATAGAAAATTATAACCATACAAAGGTGAAAATAAATATAAAGTATTAAATATGGAGAATCATAATCATACAAAGATAGAAATGGATTTAACCGTTAAATCAAATAACAATCCAACAGATAAAATAATTTGGCATGACTAATCCATTATTATCATCATCTAAAATTAGATTCAAGAGCCCAAATTTCAGATCAGGGTATTTTTATTACATTCATCATTAAGCATATCCCTTCTCCATTAGCAATCTGTTATCGGTCTCTCTATACATTTCTGCATGGGTCTGGGCGCGCGCTCCTCCTCCTCCTCCTCCTAACGCGCGCGCGTGTGCCTGTTGTTCG
>JAVKPL010011865.1:0-55683 GCA_032173675.1 Gastrolobium villosum | reverse complement strand
TTTACCAAGCAATACATTTAAGTTATCTCTTCCACATGTGAATTTGCTTAGAATTCCATTTAAATCATCAATTTCATTACTTAGATCTTTGCATGATGTACATGATGATGAAGATGCATGATCATTTGAAGATAGGCATTTGATGCAACCAATGCTAGCATCAAGTAATTTGAGAGTTTCATTTTCATCCTTTAATTCTTTAATCTCATTTTCTAAAGATGCAACTTGTTTTTCCAAACAACTAATAGTTTTTCTTGATGCTCTAAGATTTTTAACATGTTTTAGAGTTTCATTATGCATTTCTTCAAACATGTCAGACAACTCATCATATGAAGGGGAAATAGTAGAGCAAGAAGAGTTTACCTCGGTTTCGGATTCATTTTTGTCCTCATTTGCCATTAGACATATATGTTGGGTTTCTTTCCTTGATTTCTCCGATGGCCTTCCATCTTGCATGAAGCATAGGTTTGCTTCTTCCTTGGAGTCATCATCGGAGGAACTAGATTCGTCATCCCAAGCAAGATAAGCTTTCTTGAAGCTCCTTCTATCCTTGCCTTGCTTCTTTTCATGTTTGTCTTTCTTTTGAGCATTTGGACAATCCGATTTGTAGTGACCGACTTTTCCACATTCAAAGCAAGTGACGGTGAGTTGGGAGGATCCTTCATCTTTAGATCTTCTTCTAGGAGGAAATGATGATTTCTTTGTGAAATTCTTCTTAAAGAATTTTCCATACTTTTTTACGAAGAGACTCATTTCATCTTCATCAAGACCATTTTCGGAATCGCCATCTTCTTTTTCCTCATCCTTTTCTTTGCTTGGTGTTGAGGCTTTCAAGGCAATTCCCTTACCTTTTTTGATTGCTTGTTCCTTTAAGCTTATTCTGGCTAGCTCCATTTCATACTCTTGAAGCTTGCCGAACAAGGTTGCAAGATCCATGGTTTTTAGATCTTTTGATTCCGTAATGGCCGTCAACTTGGGTTGCCATTCTCTGTTGTGCACACTTCTCATTACCTTAGAAATCAACTCAAGGTTAGTAAAAGATTTATCTAAAGCATTTAAATGAGTGATAAGGTGTGTGAACCTTCTTTGCATACTTTGAATGCTTTCATTTTCATGAATCTCAAACATTTCAAATTCTCTAGTGAGTGCGTTTAATTTTGTGAATTTAACATCACTAGTTCCTTCATGGGTTATTTGAAGAATATCCCACATTTCCTTAGCATTCTTACAGTTTGAGACATGAAAGTATTCATCACGACCTAAGGCATTTGTGATCAAATTTTGAGCTCTAGCATTCCAATTTCCTTTCTTAATTTCATCATCACTATAATCATCTATATCTTTTGGAACATCTTCATTTTCCTTATTTTTCTCAGTAGGTAGTGTATACCCTTTTTCAACTATACTCCATACTCTTAAATCATTAGATTGAAGAAATATTTTCATTCGACTCTTCCAATAAGAATAATCGACGCCATTGAAAAATGGAGGTCTAGTACTAGAAGATCCCTCAAGGGGCATATCATGGTTTAAAGAAGTCATTCCTTCTCTTGAAGCGGTTAAGCTCTTTACACAAGAGTTCAAGCTCTGATACCACTTGTTGGACAAGTGGCTTCAATACTCAAGAGGGGGGGTGAATTGAGTTTTACAAAATCTTTTCGCAAAGTGCCTCCTTTGATATTTAAAAGACTATTTCTTCAATAAGGTGATTTAAAGTGAGAAGTATAAGTGAAGAGATTAACAAAGTAAGCACGCAAGTGAATAAAAATGTTCTAAAGAAGCAATTTCAATAATAAAGTAAAGAGATAAGGTTAGAGAAATTGCAAACTAGATGTATCCTGGTTCGGTCACCACCACTGTGACCTACGTCCAGACTGAAGCCGCTCGATCAATTCTTTCACTAACTATCAAGCTTGAGGGTGCTTGACAAACCTCTACAACCTTTCAAGACTTCGGGCTCTTGATGCCTTACAATTTTTGACTCCAAATTTTACTTAGGAAATTTGGTAACCTCTCAAGTATGGGGTTCACTCCCCTCTCAAATCAAGAAGTAGGATTGAGGTTGTTTAAAGTAGCTAAGTACTCTTAAAGTACAGATTGAACAAATTGAAGAACTAAGAGATGTATAGCTTCAAAAGAAAGATGAGCTCAAGTGTATGCAAGTGATCAAATGAGTAATTAATGAGCTAAAGAAAGGCTAGCAAGTGTAATAAAGCTTCAATAAATACCCTAGGGTCGTGCACTATTCACCATGAGTGATGTGGGTATTTATATTGACATCTCAACCAAAAACTAGCCGTTTCTAGCCGTTTATAGCCGTTGAGGTCCGTACATATCCGGATATTCATCGGGCTCATATCCGGATATTGAAGATCAGATATCCGGATGCTGTATCCGGATACAGATATCCGGATATTCATTGTGAGATATCCGGATACTGATATCCGGATATTCAGAACTGAGATATCCGGATACTGATATCCGGATATTCAAAGTGAGATATCCGGATATTTCATGACAGCATCCTTTTTGTCTGAAAGGTAAGTTCCTTCTTACTTCAAAAGGTTTTTGAGACTTGTTATGCATGAAGTTGATTATGAAAAAAGTCTTGAAGCGTTTAAATCATGTAGGTGTCTTTTTCAAATCAATTTTGGACAAATCAAACTATATGTTTTGACATTTGTTTAAGGATGCATGCTTTTGAAATATGTAAGTGATGCATGACCTTGAGCTCATGCAATGCTGAGTAGATATACATCTTTACACATTGTTCCTAAGTCCTAAGTAGATATACCAATGGAGATTATGGACTTGGACTGATGCGTGAGACTTGGTGCTTGCAAAGCTTTCACATTTGAGTTTCTTTTTGGATGTTGCTTCGATCTTGATCATTTCTCTTTGTTATCATCAAAACTATGTTGACGTGGAATGTGCGTTGTATTCATATCATCACTTTGACTCATCATTTTGGTCTGTCCAATGCACCTTCTACATTCCAAGCGACCATGAATGAGGTGTTTTCTCCCTATCTTCGTCGCTTTTTGGTTGTTTTCTTTGACGACATTTTGGTGTATAGTCCTACCTTGCAGGATCACACTCATCATCTATCAGCTGTCATGACTACATTAAGAAGGCATTCTTTTTTTGCCAAGTTGTCGAAATGTCTTTTTTTTCAGCACACCATACAATTTTTGGGGCATTTGATTTCTGGTCAGGGTGTGGCACCAGATCCACAAAAACTTCAAGCTATTGCTGATTGGCCTCCTCCAGTTACAGTCACACAGGTGCGCGCCTTTTTGGGGTTGTCCGGGTACTACCGACGCTTCATCAAACATTATGCCCAAATTGCCAGCCCACTGACCGATTTGCTCACCAAGGATGGCTTTCTTTGGTCTGAGACAGCTGCCAATGCCTTTCAGACACTTAAGGCTAAACTCACTGCAGCTCCAATCTTGGTTCTTCCGAATTTCAGTGAACCCTTCACCATTGAAACGGATGCATCCGGTGTGGGCATAGGTGCGGTGTTGTTGCAGAAGAGTCATCCCATTGCCTTCTACAGTCGCAAATTATCCCCAACCATGCAAGGTAAATCCACTTACATAAGAGAGATGTTTGCCATCACGTCCGCGGTGGCTAAGTGGCGCCAATACCTGTTGGGTGTTCCCTTCACCATTTGTACTGATCACCAGAGTCTCCATCACATGATGAATCAGGTTATACAGACTCCGGAGCAGCAGCAGTTCCTTTCCAAGTTACTGGGATTCAATTATACTATCATTCACAAGTCTGGCAGGACCAATTTGGTGGCTGACGCTCTGTCCCGTCATCCAAATACTCAATCTCAGGCCCTTCCAGCTCGATTGGCAGTTCTTTCCACGCCTATCAGTAATTACCGGGAATTGTTACAAGAGGAGTTACAAAAAGATCCTTATTCTGCTTCTATTTTGCAGACTCTCGCTCAAACACCAGCAGCTATGCCTCAATGGCATGTTAAGGACAACTTGTTGTTTCATCACCGACGCCTCTTTTTACCAGCTGGCTCACAATTGATTCCTCATCTGCTCCAGGATCTCCATTCCTCGGTTCAGGGTGGGCATTCGGGTGTCCGTGGCACGCTCAACAGAATCAACCAGAATTTTACCTGGAAATCAATTAGTAAGGATGTCACTCACTTTGTGCAAAACTGTGAGATTTGTCAAAAGATTAAGCCTCCCAACCATTACCCTTTCGGATTGCTTCAACCAATTTCACCACCCGACCAAATTTGGACAGATCTAGCAATGGATTTTATTACTCACCTGCCTCTTTCTTCGGGGTTTTCAGCAATAATGGTGGTAATTGATCGCTTTTCCAAGGGTGCTCACTTTGCCCCTTTACCGTCTCAGTACACAGCATATAAGGTCGCCCAAGTTTTTTGGAATACGGTTGGAAAACTTCATGGCATCCCTCAATCCATCATCTCGGACCGTGACCCCATATTTTTAAGTAATTTCTGGCGAACTATTTTTCAGCTGCAAGGCACCAGTCTCAAGTTTAGTTCAGCATATCACCCACAGACCGATGGGGTTACCGAGCGACTTAACAGAAGTTTACAGTTGTACCTTCGTGCATTTGCACATGACTTTCCGGCGGCATGGGCCAAGCACTTGGCATGGGCTGAGTACCATTACAACACCACTACCCATAGCTCTACGGGTATGTCTCCTTACCACATCATATTTGGCAAGCCACCACCCAATATGCTCGCTTATACTTTGGGGTCGTCTTCCAACGAGGCCGTAGACTCAGAGTTCACAACACGAGCCGATATCCTCACAAGGGTAAAAATTCACCTGATCAGAGCTCAACAACATATGAAATCAATTGCTGACAAAAAGCGAAAAGACATTACCTTTGCCGTGGGTGACCAAGTACTTCTCCGTCTTCAGCCTTACCGCCAATTGTCGGTCCAACGTCGGTCTTCTCACAAACTGAGCTTACGATACTACGGCCCTTTCCGCATCTTGGAGAGAATAGGGCTCGTGGCATACCGATTGGATCTACCTGAGTCATCACGCGTGCATCCTGTCTTTCATGTGGCTTTATTACGGCCCTTCCGTTCAAATCAGCCACCCCAGATTCACCCTCTTCCACAGTTGCCTACTGATTTCACCACCGTCCATCGACCCCAAGCGGTAGTGGCAACTCGCACAATCTGGCGCAATGATACTCAGGTTTCCCAACTATTGATTCAGTGGGAGGGTCTACCCCCTGAAGATTCCACTTGGGAAGACGCACGTGAAGCTATGGAGAACCCCCTTCTTCGTTCCGATCCGATGGGTACACCGGCACTCGATCTGACCTCTTCGCCTGGAAACGACTCACCCATCTCACGCCCCTTCAATGTTTCTAGCGGGTTGAAAGTGAACCCATACCCCAGCCCTGCACTTCAATCAGATCAGCTAAGGGCTACAATCCCATCCGTCCATCTGCCCATTGCATCCAGTGATCCAATGGCTGAGCGCCCTTCAAGTCCAATCCCCTTTTCTGACGCGGGCCCACCTGTCCCTGCTGTTGCTCAGGACGCGTCTTCTCCACGCCACCTCAAGGATGAGGCGGTTCTTCAACCACAAGGGGATGTTACGGCTCATATGGTTGGTGCACCCAAGAGGGTTATTAGACGGCCCACTTACTTGGACCAGTATCAGTGTTATGGGCTGAGTCCATTTAAGTGTAATGGAAGTGTTGATCTAAGGGTGTTGCTAGTATGTAGCACAGGGAATAATTACTTTAATTCTGTTAGAGTTTGTTAGCATGTGTTTGTTAGCATGTATTAAAAGATATTTGTGAAGAGAAAAGGCATGAAAAGTTTGACACTCTCTTCTCTCTTCTGATTTCCCTCTCTTTTTCTCTCTTCTCCTAATCTCTTTTCAAATAACTAGAAAATACATAACAAACTATGGTTAGCTTTGGTTTGTGAAAATTTGTAATTTTTTATTTTATTTTATTTTTACTAATAATTTTGTACAAATCTGTATTAAAAAAAAAACAGAAGAAGAAGAAGAAGAAATAAAGTAAAAATAAAAATAACGAATATTTCCCCAAATAAACCTACCCTAAATCTCTCTTACATATTTCTTAAAACAGTTCAGGTGCTGTTTTAAAATTCTTATATTAGTTATGTTATGACATATTGTTGTATTTTTACTTTTCAGATTTAAGGTTTCTAATAATTGATTTATTTTTATGTTAGCTAGATTGAAGGAAATATTATATCTCATATTACGTTAGCCAATTTGTTAACGCAATATACAAAAAAAAATGTATGAGACATATTTTCTTTTTTCTTAGTGGTCTTATATATTACATGAGATAACTTGCCTCATGTAACATAAAAAATAATATCTCCCTAGGTTGAATTATAAAATAATATTTTCCTTGGCTCGTTTTGATTTTTGGGTCGCCTGACACTTGTAAACGTCAGGTTGAGGAACGGAGAATTGACAGTGTGAATAGCAGAATTTCTTAGCTTTTACGTTGAATTATGCCGCTCTTGATAATGCTTTTATTCAAAGCTTTCGTAAGTTATTTCATGTATTTTTTTTAATAATTCTATGTTTAAAATTAATTTGTTTTACATTATTTAAACTATTTTTCATAAAAAAAATCAATACTTTTAAGTTAATTTTTAAAATATAATTTCTAAATGCAAGCTGATATTAATATGAAGAAGTGATCCAAAAGAATTAATTATTTTTATATTGGTATTAGGCTGTTAATCCTAATTAATTAAAAAAAAATCATAAAATAAAATTTAGAAACAATTCTAAAATATCATCCAAGCTACTCCAAAATATTATATGATACAAAAGTAACGGGATAGTATATCTTTTAGGGGAGATGATCCGTTTACAAATTTTTTGGAATTTTTTTACAAATTACACTATATTCTCCCGGGAGAACATAGTGTAGTTTGTAAAAGTTTGTATTCTCCCGGGAGAATATAGTGTAGTTTGTAAGAGTTTGTAAATAAAAAAGTTTTTAAATATAACTTGTCCCATCTTTTAGATATCAGGTTCAAGACATTAAAACCCTCGGTGCTCAATATAGTTAACCCAAATTACTGAATGTGTTGAGCAATATGCTGTTAATGTCAACTTTATGTAACGCAATTAGGAGTGCATTTCAGTTGCACCATGGACAGCCAATGCCAAAATTTTAGATTTTAATATAAGTGGGATAATGACATGGTGTGCGTGAGCATTCATACAACGTAATGATACAAAAGGTTTCATTTTCAAACTGATTTATCCATAACAAGCAATCATTCCCACCACAATACTTTATAAAAGGAAGAAACAGTAGGTGAGGGTGCACTTAGTTTTGACCATAAATGAAAAAAAAAATAATAAAAAAAAAACAAAACAAAATAATTCTTGCAAGCTATCCCTATATATCAAGGTCTATGAGAGTTCAGATAACGCATATCCATACCCAAACATATCGGAAACTGCTTTGAATTCATTGATGTCTGGCTAAAAAGTGATGAATAAAGGAGAGATTTAGGTGTAAATGAACTATCACTCTAAATTTAAATTTGAGTGAAGTTACTTTTTTTTTTTTATATATATAAACGAGTCAAGTTACTCTTTATTGTAGTTCTAAGAAGCACTCACAAGAATTCTTTAGAGCGTGGATAATATTCAGACTCATTCTTCTTGTACTAAAATTTCAATTTTTAAAGGTGACAAGCATTAAAGTCTAAACCACTTAAGCTTGTTTGGCATCTCTTGAAAAATAAAGTTAAAAGCTATTTGGAAGCTGTCCCGATGATTTTGAAGGAGAGAAAATAAAATAATTTATTATTAGGATGAATAATTATGGCATATAATAAAATTTATAAATATAAATTTAGAATAAGGATAAAACTGTAAAATAAACATAAGGAGTTAAAAAAACTGACATACATCTTAAAAAAAGCTCATGTCGGAGCTTTTAATTTTTAACTTTTTTTTCATTTTAAATTTTTTTTATAATAAGAACTTTTGTGAAAATATATTTGACTAAACTTATGTTTTTAAGGGATATATGAATTATTTATTATATCTCCCAAAAAGTATTTAAATTATTAGGTAAAGACACATGATTATATTATTGGTTTTATAAGAGTTGTTTTAGGAAAAGTGATTGTGTTATGTTATAGAGATTCATTTTGCGTGCCGAAGTATTTTTTTTTTTGCAACGGGTCCCACAAAATGTTGTGTGTGTAAGAAATTTTTTATGGTCATATTAAATGATAGATGATAAACCCTTATATTATTTTATCTCTAACATTAGATCAATATTATGGTGGGAATGATTGCTTGTTATGTATAAAACAGTTTGAAAATGAAACATTTTGTATCATTGCACAGATGCAACTAGGGGAAGAAGATTAATTAGCACTAAGGGTTTTATAAGAGTTATGTTGTAGGAAAAGTGATTGTGTAATGTTATAGAGATTCGTTTTGCGTGCCAGAGTTTTTTTTTTTTTGTTGCGGGCCCCCACAAAATGTTGTGTATGTAAGAAATTTTTTATGGTCATATTAAATGATAGATGATAAGCCCTCATATTATTTTATCTCTAACATTAGATCAATATTATGGTGGGAATGATTGCTTGTTATGTATAAAACAGTTTGAAAATGAAACATTTTGTATCATTGCACAGATGCAACTAGGGGAAGAAGATTAATTAGCGGTAAGGGTTTTATAAGAGTTATGTTGTAGGAAAAGTGATTGTGTAATGGTATAGAGATTCGTTTTGCGTGCCAGAGATTTTTTTTTTTTTTGCTGCGGGTCCCACAAAATGTCGTAAGTGTAGGAAAGTTTTTCTGGTCATGTTAAATGATAGATGATAAACCCTTAGCATTAATTAATAAATTATGCATTATGTTACTTGAATAGTAAGCTGCGTGCCCTCCATGCCCTTCTACTTCATGGCATCTATATCTCCTATAATAACAAGTTATTTTAATTCATGAAAATCATCTTATTGAATAGACCAACATCCACATCTCCATGTAAATACAAAATTCAGCATTTTATTCCTTTGATTGGTTATAGTTCAAAAAAGGACAGGGAGAGAGAATGATAAAATTTAAAAATATTAAAGAGGTAGCCTAGTGGGTAAGGATTCCTAACAGAACAAGTTTTATTTAATAATATGAATCAATATCATTTTCAGCATCTAGTATCTTATACCTTGCTGTTTTTTTCTGTATGCACTCTCTCACACATCTTCTTCTACTCTAAATGAATTATATTTATACATTAGCTTCTTGTATCCTCCGAGAGGTGGGAGAACATTACTAAGTGCCAGTTGTATAGACATAGAAATCATCATCAACAACATGGGAAAGAAAGTAAGTCAAGAATCACTGAAAATATCTAAGAATGAGAAACAACAACAATTCAATAGCCTGATTAAGGTTTTGAAGCCAAAGGTCTACATCACTGACAGCTCAAGATTCAAGAAGTTAGTGCAAGAGCTAACTGGCAATGGAAGCTCAACCTCTTTATCTTCACCTCCTTTGGAACCAAACATGGTTGAGAATTCCCCTCTTATGGGAACTGAGGTTCATCAGAAGGACACTGAAACTAGTGTTGATGTTTCTGTTTCAGTTTCCTCTGAAGCAACAAGCAACTCATGTGAGTTAAGCTATGGTGCAATGATGGATGAAGAATTTAACCAAGTTTACAACCAGTTTTGTTTAGAAGACTCATTCTTCCAAGACTCAGTGGCCAACCAACCTATTGATAATTTGTTGGCATATCAGAATCTTGAATCACTACTCTTTGATTTTGAACCAAACCCCTTCTACAATTGTTATGAACTGATTGAGCAGCCAGAGGTCAGCATCTATGATTATGAGTTGTCAGGACTGCTATAAATGTGTCTCTCTTTCATGGAAGATCATCGATGATGCTGTTTCTTGATTTGCTTTTCCTGTTCTTGCAAAATGTCTAGCAGAATATGTATTCATTCCTATGTGTATATATAAGTATTTTTTTGTATATACTATATAGCCAGTCCTTATGTTCATTGATGCATATAAATTTGCTTTTTTATTTAGTACTTGAGTTTGTTTCCTTGAATTGATATGCAAAGAGCCTTAAAATTGTGCTTTGTACTAGATGGTTAGATTTTATTCAGCATGCATGTTACCATGCTTGGGTACTCCAAATAATGTTTGCCACTTAAAATTGTCTGCATGAAGCATGTCACCATGCTTGGGTACACTTGCAATTTAAATAATGTTTGTCACTTCCCAGAATTGTCATTTTTCCTTTTCATTCATGCAAGCTCTGAATAAACATAATGGAAAATGACTGATTCCATATCTAGCTATTGGACGTTATAGATAATAATTTTTATTTTTTTTTAAGATTTCTCCACCGATTTATTGATTAATCGACTAATCCAGTCTACGTAAGTAGGACCACAATGACAGCATTTCCTTGATTGTGTTCTCTCTTTAATCATCGTGAATAAGAATGAATTTATTATTAACATATCGTATACAAAATATAACAGTACTTTTCAATATTAATCAATAATGTAAATCAAATGTGTCCCATCAAATTTATGAGAAGTTTGTATTGGAATAACGTGCAGAGGATAAAGGACTTTTTTCTTATGATGTCACATTTTCTAGTCTTGTGCTTATATATTGAAAACGTTGATTAAGACTCCAGAGTAAGCTTCAGGAGGCAGAAAACAGACAAATAATTGAATCATTGATAGCGTGCCTAGAAAGTTCTTCTACCATATATACATTTTCCTTTTTCTTTTCCCCTGCCTCCTTTAAGGCCAGCAAACATATAGCAGCTTATGCTATAATATTTTATACAATTTCAACATCTACATGTAGCTTTATAAATTGACATCTATAAACTTTTCATGCTAGTACAAACCTTCGGATATGTGTTATAAGCATATCTTATAAATTGGTAGGTGGGGTATTTATCTTGGGAAATTGTCTGCACATACTATAAAATAAGTAGTCTGCAAATAACACTGTTCATTTACCTTGGACAATTTTTTTTTTGAGTTAACCAAAAAAAGAGATTAATTACATGAGTTTCAAACTTGAATTTTGACTAATACTCCTATAAGAATAAAGAATTTCATCCCTAATTTTATTTATAGTTATATATAAAGTTTTATCTTTTCTCCTACCTTCAGAAGAATAAAGCATCGACACTCATACTCTCAGTTTCATTTTCTGAAAGGTAACTATCTCGATTTCATATATCATATACTTTTATATTTTTATATGATATATTAATTTCTATATTTCATCTCCCATTTTTACTCAGACATAGCTCGCTTTTTTTTGGGTGTGAAGCAGTGTCAAACCAAACTACCCAACAAGCATAAGCTCTCCCTGAAAAGGAGGTGATCCAGCCGCACCTTCCAGTACGACTACCTTGTTACGACTTCACTCCAGTCACTAGCCCTGCCTTCGGCATCCCCCTCCTTGCGGTTAAGGTAACGACTTCGGGCATGGCCAGCTCCCATAGTGTGACGGGCGGTAGGTCTAGTATACTGCGGTGTGTGATTTGATCAAAATCCTTTTTGTACAGATTTCGAATGAGAAACTGTCATCCCATTCAATTGAATTGGGATGTCCTGGACAATTTTTTTTTTTCTTTTGTTTTTTTGGATGAACATAATATACCTTCTGAAACTTGAACTATATACATGTATGATAGGATTTGGATCCTATATTGCAAAACAGATGCTGAAGATGAGATAAAAGCAAAGTTAAGAAGAAGAAAGACAAGAATGAGAAGTTTATTCCAAACAAAAAATGGGTTTACAATATTTGACACCCTTTACACAATTCTTTTTTCCCCTTTTATACATCAACTAAGAGTAATTTTTGTTACAACAAATTCAGAGGATTATTCTCAACCATTGGATTATTTACCACCCCATATCTATAATTTGTCTTTCTTGCCGTGGCTCATATCAATACCCTCCCCATTAAAAACAACTTTGTCCCTAAGGTTGGAGAATTGATACAAGTGATGAAATTCATCCAACAATTCCCACATAACAACATGAGTAACTAACTAGCTAAATTTTACCTATAGAATCAGTAAAACATAGAGCCACAAAAAACCCAAAGAAAGCATGTAAACTCATTTGTGATGTAGTTGCAACATGTGGATCTATCACCAAACAATACTGCACATATTGCATCTCAACAACAGCCTTTGAAGCAATATTTGGTCTGTTCATCTTAATGCATGCGACACTAACCTGCCAGAGCAAAGTTGGCCACAAGCCTACATTGTGGTAGGATCATGGAGAGTTTTTAGGTTCACATCTTGTTAAATTTGCCATTGCTGGACTTCAAGAGCACGATAACATATTTCGAACGACATGTTGGCTACTAAATCTGCCCATTTCACTTCAATAAGGCCTAAAATTACATGTGATTGATCTGCCATAGTCATCCTACTTACAATGGACCATAAGTTTCCAAGAGGGAAGAAATGGAAGTCCATATGACCCTTAAAGAAAAGGAACTAGGAGAAACTAACCACGCTCTTATAGCAGAATGAAAACCTCTTCATCTGATTTATATATATATTTGATCTGCTTTTCATATTATTATCGCCAATCCTTCACTTAAGATTGACTACAACGCTAAGGGGAAATTACAACTGCTCCGCGGCCTGTAAAAATATGGATAGTCCCCAAAGTAAATACTCATCTATAATCACCCATAATCTGCCCCCGGCCTATAAGAATAAAAGGCCGACCCAGTTTAATACCCACTCGTGAGAGTCTGGGGAAGGACATACGAGTCAAGCCTTACCCCCGCTTTTGCGGAGAGGCCGAGTCGAAACCGGGACCTTGGACATCACGGTAAGCATGCTTACCACTGAGCCAAGCCGGCCCTTCCCCCGGCCTATAAGAATATGGATTTAAATTTGTGCGCAAGACACTAACAGTGAAATCATAGAAGAATGACATCATATATCATAAGGCAAACAAATCAATTTGTTTATTATATATATATATATATATATATATATATATATATATATATATATATATATATATATATATATAAGAAACCAATATATATAAGAATATGGATTTAAATTTATGTGAGACACTAACAGTGAAATCATAGAAGAATGACATCATATATCATAAGGCAAACAAATCAATTTGTTTATTATATATATATATATATATATATATATATATATATATATATATATATATATATATAAGAAAACCAATATAAGTTAACAAGACATGAACACAAGCAAAAACATAATTAAGAATGAATAATAATTCATTACTCTAACAATCAAAGTGAAGGGCCGGCTTGGCTCAGTGGTAAGCATGCTTACCGTGATGTCCAAGGTTCCGGCTTCGACTCGGCCTCTCCGCAAAAGCGGGGATAAGGCTTGACTCGTATGTCCTTCCCCAAACACTCACGAGTGGGTATTGAACTGGGTCGGCCCTTTTTACTCTAACAATCAAAGTCCATTGTTATCGAGGCTTCCCCTGCATAACTTGAGAAGAAGAACCACTTGTAGCATATAAAGATTTAAGTTGCCTGCTTATGAGTTTGCTATTATGTATAGCCTGCTGAAGTTGTGCATCACTTGACCACCATTGTTCCAAGCCATGAGCTTCATGAAACTTCTGCTTTTCCTTTGTGACAACAAACAACTTTGCTGCAAGTTGCCCATTTGTTGGAGCAACATTTTCCTTGTCAGCAACACCTTTATCTTCTGAACCATCAGGTTGATTATAAGAGCAACAAATATAGTCACTGTTGTTTACATACAAATGAGGAACCCATTTTCCCACCCCAAAACCACCATTCTTCAAGCTAGGTAATCTGGGTATCCAACTCTTGAGTCCTATGTTGCCCAAACTCTTGTCCCCATCATTGCTTACTTGAGCTTCATCACCAGCACTAGAAGGAAACATAGCTTTAAGTCTCTTCCAAACCAATTCAGCTTTTTCTCCAATATTTCTGAGACTCATAGCTATTGAAACAGAAGGTGGATTAAATAAATGTGTCTCCACATAAATGCCTTCTTTTGCTAATGCCTTTCCCACTTGAAGAGCAAAACCAGCTCCTAAGGAATGCCCTGAAATACAAACATTACTGCTTCCATATGTGTCAGAAACAGATTTTAGAACATTCAAAGCTACCTTAAACCTCACAGAACCCTTTAAGCTTTCCCATGCAAGAAAACGAAGGTCATCTTCAATATCTCTTCTCATTGTGGGGCTCTTGAGTACTGTTCCCCGTAATGCTAAAACAGCTCTTGGGGCACCACTTGGTCTAATTAATACTAAGTCAGCCATTGCTGCAGATCTATCCCATTCAAGTATTGCACCAAAAATGGATCCATCTCTTTCATCAATCAATGTTTGTGTGAGCTTGTACTTGAAGGGAATCCACCAATTTGGAGCAAGAGCATTTTCTTGTGTTCGATTCTCTTGTCTATCAAGTTCAAGCAAGTAAACAGCTTGTATAAAGCATGCAATGACAGTTCTTTTATAATTTGCATCCTTCCTGCACATAACAAAATAGTTATCATTATACGCATAAATTGAAACAATGTATAAAGGAAAGTGTAGTTCAATCTGTACAAAGGATTTTTTGCGATAACACAACTATACCAAAATTTTAAGATACTGCTAAAAAAACAAAATTTTAAGACGTGATAAAAGTAAAAGAATAATTTTATATAACACAATTTTATATAACACAGTAACCAAATGGGCAACAAATAAAACTCTAAAATCACAAAGTTATAGTTCTATACATGAACCAACTATTTCGAAAACTTAAACTTAACAACTACAATTAAGAAAATCCATAATACAAAATGTGAAAGACTTATTTTTCTCCTTCACTCCGGTTTATAGCTTTGACTATCTTTCGACTAAGAGTAAAAAAAAAAAATCAATGGCTTAGCCACATTCAAGCCAGCAGGTGCCTTGGCACTTGCTTGTTTTTTTATTTTTTTTACTTATTATATAATTAATTATAATTAACTAAGGAAAAAATTACAATTTAGCACCACCTAAATAAAAAATCAAACACTCAAAACAAAGTAACAACAAACCAACCCCCAAGGGTAGCTCAGTTGGCAACTGAGCTCCCAAGGGTTCAAACCTTGTCTCAAACAAATTCTTGGAAAATCTTTGGGGGCTAGAGGATGTGCCTCCCTCCTCGATTGGGGGATTAGTCTCATCTTTTCTCCGGTAGCGAAACTCAATGCACCCGCTGTTCCAATGAGGGGCTAGCCTACAGGGCCGTACCCAAAGGGCAAGGTGACCGGAGGAGGTTGAATGAGGATACCTCCCGGTCATACCAAAAAAAAAACAACAAACCATCTAAATGCAAACAAATAATAAGGAACATGTATAATATGATTATTTTTGTGTTTTATCTTTTTTATTTTTTATCCTGTATATTTTTTTCTCCTTTATTCTAATCAGTTATGTTATTTATTCTTACTCCTATTATTTTAAAAAATAAAGATTTTTAAACTTAATTACAAAAATGATTAGTTGACCTATTGGGTGTTTATAATATGAGTGAAATTCAGCCCCTTTATTTTATTAACAATTTTTTTTTTTTTTGTGGTTGTAGTTATTGATTTTATTTCTTTTAAAATAAATGGAATGTTCTTTTACGTTTACCTTTTTGAAAAAAAAAATATTTTAATGTAGAGCTCTATTGGTAATGAAATTGAATTGTTTATAGGTGTTTTTGTATTTTATTTCACAACAAGAATGTGAATTTTGATTATTAATTAGTGGAAACTGTTACAAGAGAAAATATCAATGAAGATATATGTATATACGTGGAGTATGAAAATTTCTTATACATATCCAACAACTTCTTCTTTTTTGTATTTTTAAATTAAATGATTTATGTGGATCCAATATCATTTAAATGATTTTAGACATTTGTCGCTGATTATTCCATGTTTCTTTTTAATTGTGAAGTTTGTTGTCCCTCTATGTTAATGTTCTTCACAGGTCACGGCTAGGGATATAAATGGGTAAGTTAAGCCAAACTTTGGCTAGGGGTATTTGGAACCTATACTGACCTATTAGCATATTAAATACTTGATTCATGGCCTGCCATATTATAAAAAAACTAAAAAAACCGAATACGACTTGTAAGGCCTACCAAGTTGCAAGCTAAAGTTTGTAAGCCTAAATCAAATTAAAATATAAAAAATAAAAAAAATTATTCACAAAGACCACATGAAATCAATTTTCATTAACATCACATGAAATAATAATATCAAAGATCACATGAAATAATAATATCAAAGATCACATGAAGATGTGCATAAAAATCACATGAAAATTTCATATATGTATATATAATTTGCACTTTCTTTACTAATTTTATTTTATATTCTATTCTAAATTTTAAATTAAAAACTATTATTTGTTAAAATAACATCGATCCTATTACTTTAAAAATTTTAAGTAAATTTCTTTTCTAATAGATTTGTGTAATTATGAATTTTTTTTTATAATTTGATATGTCAGATTTTTTAGGCCGGTTAAAATTAGATTCTGGCTCCCCCACTAAAAAATATAATACAATGATAATTCTAAGTACAAAAACTTAAACCATTATATGAATGAAAGTAAATGAATGGTTTTATATCTACTAATTTTAATTTAAGAAAATTCAAACTACAAAATGTGCAGAATTCTTAGTTTTTTTTTTTTTTTTCATTCACTTTGTGGTCATAACTCTGACAATCTTTATGCATACGGCCCAATTAAAACTTACATAATAGCCAATGTGAAATGCCCGGCCGCTTCAAGAATTAATGACTATCCCCACATACTAACACGAGATTTTTCAGTGTGTTTTTTCCTCACTCGCACACTTCCTAGTAAAACTTCCCAGGAGGTCACCCATCCCAGAATTGCTCAAAGTCAAGCACGCTTAACTGTGGAGTTCTTCCGATCCGGGCTACCGAAAAGTAGATGCATCTTGTTAGTATAGGTAGTACCAATTAATTCTTATAAGCTATTCCAAACCGTGCATTCTCATATCTGTACAGTCTTTGGAATCCCTCTCTTTCGGGTGTCGATTCGATTCATCCATGCATGTAACCCCACACTGGAAGCCTGTCAGGAGCCGCTCCTTGTCCGTGCCTCTTTGCACCGGTGATCACTCCCTGCCCTCGTCAATGCTCGGGATGTTACATGCCCACCAGCTTCCGCCTGATTCGTCCTCGAACCACACCGTACTGTGGAAGAGAGGCCTGCTCTGATACCACTTGAAACGCTCGGCCGCTTCAATAATTAATGACTATCCCCACATACTAACACGAGATTTTTCAGCGTGTTTTTTCCTCACTCGCACACTTCCTAGGAAAACTTCCCAGGAGGTCACCCATCCCAGAATTGCTCCAAGTCAAGCACGCTTAACTGTGGAGTTCTTCCGATCCGGGCTACCGAAAAGTATATGCATCTTGTTAGTATATTATATTAATATAGGTAATACCAATTAATTCTTATAAGCTATTCCAAACCGTGCAGTCTCATATCTGTACAGTCTTTGGAATCCCTCTCTTTCCGGTGTCGATTCGATTCATCCATGCATGTAACCCCACACTGGAAGCCTGTCAGGAGCCCCTCCTTGTCCGTGCCTCTTTGCACCGGCGATCACTCCCCGCCCTCGTCAGTGCTCGGGATGTTAAACAATGCATAATTCTAAGTCGACTAAAAATCCTAGTGGAAAACAATGATATTGAAGTTATTATTGAGACTTAAGGAAAAGCTGTAATTCAGGGTTGCCAAAATTCTATTTCAAATGCTTAATGATTAAAGCAATTAAGAAATCAGGTATCAAGATGGAGATTCCAACAAATCCGTACATCAAATTCAGGAATTACCAAATTTAAACCTTCAAAATTAAAAAAGCTATACACTGATCGAAAGCACGAGGCAAAGAAGCAAAAGGCTAATGAATGATTAACATATAAGGAAACTAAAAGTAGATAGGCATCAATTATCATTCACATCTGCAGTTTTGGAAAGCCACATTATTTGAATTTCATACTTTATTTCAAAGGTATTTAAAAAAAATTAAAAACAAGATCTAATCCAACGTTTTTGGCGGAGGTAGATGATCACATGCCGGTACTTGAAACTAACATCTAATTATATCACTTAGATCTCAAAAATCCAAGAAGCCTTCTCTAATTAATTATGATACAGAAAACTCGGTTGATAAATTCTGCAACTAAATTCAAAATATTCAGTAAATCAGGGTCGCCAAAATTCTATTTCAAATGTTTAATAATTAAAGCAATTAAGAAACCGGGTATCAAGGTGGAGTTGAAGATTCCAACAAATCAGTACATCAAATTCAAGAATTACCAAATTTAAACCTTCAAAATTAAAAAAGCTATACCCTGATTGACAGCACAAGGCAAAGAAGCAAAAGGCTAATGAATGATTAACATTTAAGGAAACTAAAAGTAGATGGGCATCCATTATCATTCACATCTGCAGTTTTTTAGTTTTGGAAAGTCAGATTAATTAAAAATCCAAGAAGCCTTCTCTAATTAATTATGATATAGAAAACTCGGCTGATAAATTTTGCAATTAAATTCAAAATATTCAATAAACTCATTTGATAAATTAATCTCAGTTCATAAATTTTGCTACTTTTTTCTTTTTCTTTAGAGTTCCTTAAACTCATTTGATAAATTAAACTCAGTTCATAAATTTTGCTACTTTTTCTTTTTCATAAGAGTTCCTCCAATCAGAAAAAAAAAAAAAAAAGTAATGTTCAAATTCTCTGCAAACCCATTTGTTAAAAGTTTAAAACTTCATGCTTAAATCTTAAAACCCATTCTTCTAACAACTTCAAAATGGATCAGATCAACACTCAGATTCTTCACACAAGAACCCAATCATGCTATTAACACTGCTCTGTCCCAACAGAGAACCAAGTTGCAAACTTTTCACTCAAAGTTTCAAGCATTAACAAAATGAGGTTAAGAAACAACAACCCCACGAGTCAAAAAGCAAAATTTGTCTAAGATTCAGTTAGATCAAAGCAAGAGCTGAAATGGGTACCAACCAGCTAGAACTGATAAGGTCTCTCCAGTTAAGGGTAGTCAAATTGCGAGGGCCAGAGACATGAAAGGCGTAAGGGTGAGCTTCTTCTTCTTGAACGACTACCCCTTTCACTTCTTCTTCTTCTTTGCTCACTTGGCTTGTTGTTTCCATGTTCATGCTCATGATGAAGCTGCAGAGAAATTAAGTAGTGCGTTTATGGAAAGTTTGCATATTTTACTCTATGAACTAGTTGTTTTCAATATTAACTAGATTGTTGTGATCTTTTTACTTAAAAACTATAAAATAACCAAATTCAAATTAATTCAGTTTTGGATCCCACTATGTAACGGTCGTATTTCCTTAAACGCTACCGTTTATTCTTTTTTTCTTTGTTTTGTCAGATACAATACTGAAAGGAAAATGGATTTTGAAATTTTGTTTACTAGCATTTTACCTTATCTCTTGTACTAGAACATGAATTTTTAACTATTATTATGTTAAAGAACATAACTTTAAATAATTAATATACAATGTTATTATTAATGCAAATGGATAATAACATTAATATCAAAGTTGAAACATACAATAATTGATACTATTTATTGCATTATTAAAGTAATGATATAAAATAATTCTTTAAATATTACATTAAATATTTTAAATTAATACTTCAAATTCATTTTGAGTCTTTACTTTAGAAACAACAGCATATACTTGATCATAATTATAAATTGACACAACATCTGGAATAGATTATCCTTAATATTCAAGCTGACTATATATATCAAAAAAGATAAGAGATAAATAAGATTATAAGAGAAATTGTCTTGACTATATTATTTTTCTCTGGTCTTAAATTCTTCTTTAAATAAAACCTATATAGAAAGATAGATATATATTCATCGTGAGAGGAATTAATTATAGAAGCGAGTTACAAAGATATTCATGGAGCATATTCGGAGGAGCTTTTTCCTTTTAAGAAGTATTTATTGGGGTAGGACATTATTAGGGGTGGTAAACGAGCCAGGGGCCTTTGGCTCGGCTCGTAAAGGCCTGAGCTCGTTTAATAAAAGCTCGTGTTGGAACCAGGCTTGGACTTGTATAAAAGCTCGTTTAATAAAAAGGCTTCAGGCTCTAATTCAGAAGCTCGGCCTTAGAGCCTCCCAGGCTAACCTAGTATATAAATATTTATTTATATTTTTTATACTACTTGTAATAACTCTCTCTTTCATCAATTTATTTCACCTCATTTTATTGGTTTAACAAACTTTTTGAATGATTTTGTTCTATATTATGCTATTTGGATATATATTGAATTTATGTATATTTATGGAATTACTAGTGTTGTTCTATATTATCCTTCATCCTCCTTCACACAAACAAACCCACAAAAATTCATTCGTTCCACTATGCACTGCTTGTTTGTGTCAATTTATTTATTTATTTATTTTATTTTTGTTTGCACTTTTTTTAAAATGGGCTAAGATAATATAACATATTATCTACCTTCTCTCACTTTAAATTTTTTTTTTATTGTAGACTTTATAAATTATTGCTGTAAATTGGAAGCTAAGGTTTCTATATGGAAATTTATTTTTTGTAGAATTCTTTTATCTTATTTTTATTCTTTAACTTGCTAACAGGCTAAGACAGGCTTCACACAGGCTTTTATTTTTTGTAAATAAACCAGGCCGCAGGCCAATATTATATTCGTGACAGGTAACAGGCTAAGGCCAGTCGGACACGTTTAAATACAGACTTGGCCCGTTAAGATCAAAGCTCGGCTCGGCTCGGCCCGTTAACACCCCTAGACATTATAACAATTAATTAGCTTCCAATGTTACTAAAAATCTATTTTATCGTTAAATCGATTATGTGGATTTAATGATTATATTTATTTCCATCTTTGTATGGTTATTATTCCTCATATTTAATGTTTTCACATTATGTTCAAATAAAATATTAAATATGGGAAATCATAATCATATAAAGATACAAATAAATATAACCAATTGGATCAACATAATCGATGAAATAGATTGGTAGTAACCCTAATTGATTATTACAATATCCTTTCTCTTTTTATTTTATTTTTTGTTTTGGGGCGTTTGATATGGGGATAAATTTTAGATTATCAAGAAACTCATATCGAGAATATTAATTA
The DNA here is from genome assembly GCA_032173675.1 of Gastrolobium villosum. Taxonomy (NCBI): domain Eukaryota; kingdom Viridiplantae; phylum Streptophyta; class Magnoliopsida; order Fabales; family Fabaceae; genus Gastrolobium; species Gastrolobium villosum. Next base: position 34,396 of record JAVKPL010011865.1, on the reverse strand, counting down.
CTCACATTCAGTACAACATGTGAAATAGATTATCCTTAATATTCATGCTCACTAGTGACTAATATATCAAAAAAGATAAGAGGTAAATAAGGTTATAAGAGAAATTGTAACAACTCGTTACGTACTGATATTGTTAACATTGATTATGATATTAAGCGCAGTTACAATCACAACAATTCATTAATAAAAATGCGAATAAACTTTTTACGATTATTACGCGAGCATTTAAAACCATAAAAAGTGTAATAATTAAAAGTTATGACGATAACTATAAACTCTTGCGGAATACTTAATTAAAACTTGTTAGTGATGATTTAAGGACATAATAAGATTAGAATTTTGTTTTTATTTCTATCCCTTAACAATCACTTATAACTTAAAAGCTTGTTAAAATTTAATAACTCGCATCTTTTATTCTATTAGTCGATCTAATCCATACTTCATCATATTTTAACAATTATTGTAAACATATTTAAACCCAGCTAAAACCCCCTAAAATTCCCCAAGGAAATTAATTACATCATTAAATTAAATTTTAGACTATTTTATGTTTAATTACAATTAAATCCTTAAACTTCCTCATAATTACATTTTGACCCTAAAACTTATTAGTTTTTTTAATATTAAGGTCTTATTAGACTTGCTTGGCATGGATTGTACCCTTGTATATCTTGTCATGATAATTTCCTGGTCAATGAACCACCACTTGACATAATTCGTCATAATTTCCTTAAACACAACTTAACCGCCCATGCTTGATTTTCTTAACTAACCTGACATAATAATGAGGGTTGTTATAGAAATTATCTTGATTATATTATTCTTCTCTGTTCTTAAATTTTTCTTTAAATAAAACCTATATAGATAGATAGATATATATTCATCGTGAGAGGAATTAATTATAGAAGAGAATTATAAAGATATTCGTGGAGCATATTCGGATGAGCTTTTTCATTTTAAGAAGAATTTATTAGGGTAGGAAATTATAACAATCAATTAGCTTCCAATGTTACTACAAGTCAATTTTATCGTTAAATCGATTATGTGAATTTAATGATTATATTTATTTCCATCGTTGTATGATTATGATTCCTCATATTTAATGTTTTCACATTATGTTCATATAAAATATTAAATATGGGGAATCAAAATCATATAAAGATATAAATAAATATTACCAATTGGATCAACATAATCAATGAAATTGATTGGAGTAATATTGGTAGTAACCCTAATTGATTATTACAATATCCTTTCTCTTTTTATTTTATTTTTTGTTTTGAGGCGTTTGATATAAGGATAAATTTTAGATTATCAAGAAACTCATATCGAGAATATTAATTACTCACATTCAGTACAACATGTGAAATAGATTATCCTTAATATTCATGCTGACTAGTGACTAATATATCAAAAAAGATAAGAGGTAAATAAGATTATAAGAGAAATCGTCTTGACTATATGATTCTTCTCTAGTCTTAAATTCTTCTTTAAATAAAACCTATATAGATAGATAGATATATATTTATCGTGAGAGGAATTAATTATAGAAGCGAGTTACAAAGATATTCGTGGAGCATATTCGGAGGAGCTTTTTCCTTTTAAGAAGAATTTATTGGGGTAGGACATTATAACAATCAATTAGCTTGCAATGTTACTACAAATCAATTTTATCGTTAAATCATTTATGTGAATTTAATGATTATATTTATTTCCATCTTTGTATGGTTATGAATCCTCATATTTAATGTTTTCACATTATGTTCATATAAAATATTAAATTTGGGGAATTATAATCATATAAAGATAGAAATAAATATGACCAATTGGATCAACATAATCGATGAAATTGATTGGTAGTAATATTAGTAGTAACCCTAATTGATTATTACAATATCCTTTCTCTTTTTATTTTATTTTTTGTTTTGGGGCATTTGATATACGGATAAATTTGAGATTATCAAGAAACCCATATCAAGAATATTAATTACTCACATTCAGTACAACATGAGAAATAGATTATCCTTAATATTCATGCTGACTAGTGACTAATATATCAAAAAAGATAAGAGGTAATAAGAGATATTTCCTTGACTATATTATTCTCCTCTGGTCTTAAGTTCATCTTTAAAAAAAAAAAAATAGATAGATATATATTCATCGTGAGAGGAATTAATTATAGAAGCGAGTTACAAAGATATTCGTGGAGCATATTCGGAGGAGATTTTTCCTTTTAAGAAGAATTTATTGGGGTAGGACATTATAACAAAGAATTAGCTTCCAATGTTATTACAAATCAATTTTATCGTTAAATCGTTTATCTGAATTTAATGATTATATTTATTTCCATCTTTGTATTGTTATGATTCCTCATATTTAATGTTTTCACATTATGTTCATAAAAATATATAAAATATGGGGAATTATAATCATATAAAGATAGAAATAAATATAACCAATTGTCAACATAATCGATAAAATTGATTGGTAGTAATATTTGTAGTAACCCTAATTGATTATTACAATATCCTTTCTCTTTTTATTTTATTTTTTGTTTTGGAGCGTTTGATATACGGATAAATTTTAGATTATGAAGAAACTCATATCGAGAATATTAATTACTCACATTCAGTACAACATGTGAAATAGATTATCCTTAATATTCATGCTGACTAGTGACTAATATATCAAAAAAGATAAGAGGTAAATAAGGTTATAAAAGAAATCGTCTTGACTATATGATTCTTCTCTAGTTTTAAATTCTTCTTTAAATAAAACCTATATAGATAGATAGATATATATTCATCGTGAGAGAAATTAATTATAGAAGCGAGTTATAAAGATATTCGTGGAGCATATTAGGAGTGGCTTTTTCCTTTTAAGAATAATTTATTGGGTAGGACCTTATAACAATCAATTAGCTTCCAATGTTAATACAAATCAATTTTTTCGTTAAATCGATTATGTGGATTTAATGATTATATTTATTTCCATCTTTGTATGGTTATGATTCCTCGTATTTAATATTTTCACATTATGCTCAAATAAAATATTAAATATGGGGAATTATAATCATATAAAGATAGAAATAAATATAACCAATTTGATCAACATAATCGATGAAATTGATTGGTAGTAATATTGGTAGTAACCTTAATTGATTATTACAATATCCTTTCTCTTTTTATTTTATTTTATGTTTTGGGGCGTTTGATATATGGATAAATTTTAGATTATCAAGAAACTCATTTCGAGAATATTAATTACTCACATTCAGTACAACATGTGAAATAGATCAACCTTAATATTCATGCTGACTAGTGACTAATATATCAAAAAAGATAGGAGGTAAATAAGGTTATAAGAGAAATTGTTTTGACTATATTATTCTTCGCTGGTCTTAAAATCTTCTTTAAATAAAACCTATATAGATAGATAGATAGATATTCTTAGTGTGAGGAATTAATTATAGAAGCGAGTTACAAAGATATTCGTGGAGCATATTCGGAGGAGCTTTTTCCTTTTAAGAATAATTTATTGGGGTAGGACATTATAACAATCAATTAGCTTCCAATGTTTCTACAAATCAATTTTATCGTTAAGTCGATTATGTGGATTTAATGATTATGTTTATTTCCATCTTTGTATGGTCACGATTCCTCATATTTAATGTTTTCACATTATGTTCATATAAAATATTAAATATGGGGAATTATAATCATATAAAGATAGAAATAAATTTAACCAATTGGATCAACATAATCGATGAAATGGGTTGGTAGTAATATTGGTAGTAACCCTAATTGATTATTACAATATCCTTTCTCTTTTTATTTTATTTTTTGTTTTGGGGCGTTTGATATACGGATAAATTTTAGATTATGAAGAAACTCATATCGAGAATATTAATTACTCACATTCAGTACAACATGTGAAATAAATTATCCTTAATATTCATGCTGACTAGTGACTAATATATCAAAAAAGATAAGAGGTAAATAAGGTTATAAGAGAAATTGTTTTGACTATATTATTCTTCCCTAGTCTTAAAATCTTCTTTAAATAAAACTTGTATAGATAGATAGATAGATATTCTTAGTGTGAGGAATTAATTATAGAAGCGAGTTACAAAGATATTCTTTGGCACTGTTTGAACCGGACTTACCCACGCAGCATCAGAAATTGGGTAAATCATTCCTGCATCAAGAAGCTTTACAACCTCTTTCCTTACCACCTCTTTCATTGTTGGGTTCAATCTCCTTTGTGGTTGTCTCACGGGTTTAATATCATTTTCCATGAGAATCTTATGTGTACAAAAAGAAGGATTTATGCCCTTCAAATCAGCAATAGACCATCCTATTGCGGTCTTATGAGCTTTTAAAACTTCCACCAGCTCCTTCTCTTGACCTTCGGATAAATCTTTGTTGATGATTACCGGATAAGTATTACCATCTCCCAAAAACACATATTTTAAAGTGTCCGGTAATGGTTTCAACTCAACTTTAGGGGCACCAACCTCTATGTCTTCGGCTTTTTCTTTCAGCACCTCCACAGTAATTCCTTCTTTTTCAAAAGGTACATAATCACGAGCCTTCAACTCATAATCAATCTCTTGAGGTCGTTCTTTCTTGTGTTGAATTGTTTCATGAATAGAATCAACCTGGAAACAATCATTATTTTCAGCAGGTCTCTTCATAGCTTCTGAAACATTGTAGATAATTTCCTCATTGTTCATTCTCAGTTTAATCATCCCTTGTTCAACATCAATTAAGGCTCGGGCTATAGCCAAAAAGGGTCTTCCTAATAACATGGGTTTCTCACTTCCTTCTCCCATATCTAATACCACAAAGTCTGCAGGAAAGATAAACTTATCAACCTTGACAAGGATATCTTCTATGATACCATTAGGTTTCCTTACGGATCTGTCAACCAATTGGAGTGATACCTCGGTAGGTTTCAATTCCTCAATCCCCAATGATTTGTAAACTGAAAAGGGCATTAGATTAATGCTAGCCCCGAGATCACATAAAGCTTTCCCAATGTCAATATCACCAATAGCAATAGGGATATTAAAACTCCCTGGATCACTAAGCTTATCTGGAATTTTCTGCTGGATAAAAGCACTACACTCTTCAGTGAGTGTTACAGTTTGGCATTCCTGCAGTTTTTGTTTCCTGGATAAAAGATCCTTCATGAATTTTGCATACCCCAGCATATTTGCTAGGGCTTCAGCAAAAGGAATATTGATATGTAGTTTCTTGAAAATGTCCAAGAATCTATCATAATGTTTGTTGTAGGCTCCCTTCTTGAATCTTTCTGGATAGGGTGCCTTAGACATAACATATTCGTGGCTTAACTCATGCTTTTCCTTTGCCACTACTGGTTGTTCTTCAACCTGCTCTTGTTCAATCCTGACTTCCTTTTCTTTTTCTGGTACAATTACCTCAATCTCTGGTTCAATTGCTTCCTTCTCTTGTTCCTCTTTCCCTTTTTCAAATTCATAGGTGGTTTTGTTGGAACTGTCAGTATCTTACCACTTCTTGTTGTAATAGCCATACAGTCATCCTTTGGATTGTTGATTGTATTGCTTGGAAAGGTACCTGGAATTCTTTCTGAAAACTGCTTGGCTAGCTGGCCTATCTGATTCTCCAGGTTTTTAATGGAAGCATTTGTGTTTTTATTGTTGGCTCTTGTTTCTTCCATGAAAGAATTGGTATGTTGAGCCATATCATTAGAAGCCTTAGCCATTTGAGCGAAAGCTTTTTCCCACTCGGCTGGCTCTTTTTGCTGAGTCTGTGAAGATTGAGTATAATTATTGTTAGTTTTAAAATCCATACCTGATCCTTGAGTCCTCCGTTGAAAGTCGTTGTTACTACTAGGGAAATTTTGATTTCGCTAGAAGTTTTGTTGTTGAGGACGCTGATCGTACCAGATCCCATTCACCTGTAATTGTTGAAGTGAATCTTCGGGTGATGGATTCGGACACTCACTGGATTCATGACTTTCTTAGCATTGGTCACAAATCAGTGGAGTAGTTTGAACCTTTGACACTTGAAACTTGTCAAATTTTTCACTTAAACTGTCAAACTTTTTAGATAATGATATTACATCACTATCTACTGGTTTTGTTACTGCTCTTTGTGTGGGAACTAGCACACTTTCATTTTCATTTCTTGCAAGCTTTTTGATCAACTCAATAGCCTGCTCAGATGTGCTTTCCCGAATAGAACCTCCAGCGGCACTATTTATTATTATCCTTGTTTCAGGAGTGATTCCATTGAAAAATATCACCACTTTTCTGTCATCATCTCCTTCGTAATGTGCACATTTCCTGTTTAGTTCCTGGAATCTGTTCCATGTTGCACAGAGTGATTCTCCTTCCAACTGGCGAAAGTTTGTGATTTCATTCACCAGCTGATTATATTTCTCCATGGAAAAGAAATGATCAAAGAATTTGCTGGACAAATCTTCCCATGTAAGGATGTTGTTTGCTGGCTGTCGCTCGATCCACCTCAATGTTTTTCCCTTAACAGCAAAAGGGAACAATCGAAGCCTGATAGCATCTGTAGATACTCCATTGTGTTTGGTTGTATCATAGACCATCAGGAATCGGTCTATAAACTCATGAGGATCTTCATCATCAGCACCAGAAAATTGAACCCTTTCCACCAAAGAAATTAATGATGGCTTGAGTTCAAAATTGTTGGCCTCCACATTTGCCTTACTATGCTTGAATTGGCCCTATTGAATACTGGAGTCAGAATTGTATTCAACAGTCTTGGAGGTTGATTGTTGGCATTTCTTCCTCGTCCATGACCAGCATTGTTGTTTTCTGCCATCTCTTGAATTGGTTGTAAAGGTATGTGCTTCAAATCTTCCCAAATGATCTGTCTAGCAGCCTTCCTTAGTTGTTTTTCTGTCTTTGTAATCTCAGAATCAATTACAAAATCCTTAGGCGGAAGTCTACCTCGCATAAAAATCAGAGAAAATTGTTAGTAGCACCGGAACAACACAAAAGAATAAAAATAAAAATCTAATCTCAAGAATCTACGGTTATTTGTAATATTGAAAACACAATCCCCGGCAACGGCGCCAAAAACTTGTTGCGATCTCGGCAAGTGCACCGATCATTCCAAGTAATAAAGTGATAAATAAGATGGTCTCAACAGGGATTGGAAAACAATTACTACTATAACCAGTCCTCTTAAGTTAGATTAATCGATTTGTGTTTCCACACTATGGTAACTAATTAAAATGTAAAGACTTGTTTTTTTTTTAGGTTTTCCTGAAAAAGACTTAAAATAAACGAAGAAATGTTTTTGTAAACGAAGTGATGAAGAAGACTGTAGCCAGGGTACATTCACCAATTGTTCCCAATTTTACTTTGGATTGATTCAAAATACTTATCGAAATTAACAACTCAGACAAATTATCATCTTTTTAGAAATAATTAGTTAGATCCCAATCCCTTGGTGATCTAACCCTTTACTTCAGTTGGAACCCTAATCCCTTAGTAATCCCGCCTGAAAATAAGCATTATGTAGATAAATCCCACGACTGCAATCCATACAAGTCTATCCCTAGAACATGCATGGAGAGTCATCTTTATCCCCTTTCAGGATCAGTATTCCAATATTCCTATTGCGAACCCTGATCCCCAGAATATCATTCCCTATTAGGTTGATCAGATCTAACAGAAATAATATCAATACGTGCAAGATAAAGATGAAATATATTAAAATCAATACATATAATGATTCAATCCTTGTAACAATTGTTCACAAAGGGATCATGCCCCTGACTACAGAAATAGATCTAGCCAATCAACATCATGATCGCTGATCTGATTTCAACATGAACTGAATATTAAAAATAGAAGAAGAAGAATACAAGAACGGAACGACGAACGCGAAGAATGCCCTCCTCCTTCAGCTGGATCTACTCCTTCTAGGTCTTGTGGTGTATTCTGATCATCTTTTCTTCAAAGGTTGAGTCTCTTTTCATAAGAGACTTTGACCTAATTTGCAACATTTGAGTTTTCATATTTTCGCGCCTCCCACGCTCAGAGCGCCACTCCCGCGCTCAGAGCGTGGGAGTTTCTGCCAGATTCTGCCCACCCGCGCTGATGGCGCGGATCTCGCGCTCTCAGCGCGGGACCTTCTGCCAAATTTGCTCCTCCCACGCTCAGAGCGCCATTCCTGCGTTGTGAGCGTGGGAACCTAGGTCTCTTTTTCAATGTTTTTGCCTTCTTTTATGCATTTTCCTTGATATTCAGACTTTGGATGTTTTTAATCTTTTTCTCTGCCTTTCTTGCATTGATTGAGTCACTTTCTTCTTCTTTTTGTCTTGTAATTTCCTATATGTTGATCGCATATCAATCACTATTTTGCAAAAAATAAGGACTAGAAGTATCGTCCATCGAGGCAGAGGATCTAGATGAGGCCTCAGTTGGGGAGGGACGAGTGGCGTTGTTGGTGCCACGAGCCATGAGAAGAGTATGGCTAGAGGAAAACTACTGATGCCATATTAGTTTCAGAGAAGCAAAAGTATGAGAAAGAAAACTGAATAATCATTTTCATTAATTGTATGTAATGAATACAAGACTGAGAATATATGTAGCAAGCGGTGCTAACAGTCAAACCTAAAATCAAGCTCTCTAACAGAATGCACACGTGCTAGCATAAAGCACAATGCACACCTATCATAACAGAATCCTAGGGATGTGCAAAAAAATCCAAAAAGAACTGAACCACATCAAGAATCGCACCAAACTGAACGAAAATAACCGATTTTTTTAAACAAGTTCGGAAAGTTGAACCGGTTCTATTATTTAAAACAATCCAGTTACGACCCGTTTCAAAACTAATTTTTAATCGGATCGAACTACACCAAACAATTTACACAGCTCATCGTTCCTATTCTAATCATCGAAGCCTATTTTTCTTCCGTTCATGAACCCTAAGTTCACCGTCTCAATCATCTAACTATATATCGAATCTCGCTACTCGTTCTCATCGAATTGGTAACGGTGGCTTGTGACTTAGCGTTTTAGGAGTGAGTAATTTAGGGATTCTTGTAATTACTATTCTCGACCTCTATTTTTAGATTCTGATTTTTGTTTTTTGTTTTGTTTCATAGATGTGTTTTTCCATGTATCATCAACTATGAAGTCATGCAAGTAGTTTTGTTCAAGTTCTCAAATTCGGATTCGACAAAGAGAATGCAAATTCAGCTTATTGGTTATGCTTTCGATTAAGGGTATTTCAAAGTTACCCTCGCTCTGCAATTAGAATGAGAAATGGAAAAAAAAATTAAATTTTATATGTCAATTTATTTATTTATTTGTTTTTTTACAGAGTTTTCAACTTTTCAGCCTGTGAACTTGTGTTGGCTTCGCACAACTTTGTGAGGTTCTTTTGGAGTTTGTTTCACCGATTTGCTATTTCGGGCTGCAAAGAGAATCTCTAACTAGTATAGAATTGAAGTAATGTAAAATGTTGTTGACGTCAATTAATTCGGGATTAAAATATTGTTGATGATTTTTTTCAATAGCTAAGAATTTTTTGTGTGTACCAATTTATGATCATAATGCAGACATCATAGACTGGTTCTCTGCCAAAAATTAGTGGAGCAGCTCCGAGCAACCGAACCATTTTTCACAATCACAGGTTAGAACTTGAGATTCTCTAAGTAAACTCTTTTATCAAAAAGTATTGTTATCAAATGCAAGAATTTTTGTTCATGGTTACTTGTTTTTTTTTTCTTTCTTTTTGCAGCCACTACGTTAACTGGGTTCCACTTTGCTATAATTGCTTTGGTGGGTCTTGTGTCAAATGCTACTGGTCATTCATCAAAAAATGAAAATCCTTTTCCATTTTTCTTGTTGATTGCCAATTGGTTCTTCTTGTGGCATGGTATGAATTATAACTATGTAGGATAAAATTTATGACTTCCACACATAGAATGTTGGTTAATGACTAGTTTTATGCTCATTTGTCTTGTTCTATTTCAATTAGTCAATTATTCATGCAACATGGGAATATCATTCTTCCTGTGCTTTCAGAATTATTAGTGTCTAGTGATTCATTAGTATTTTATCTGAGAAATGTGATGAAGTGTTTCCTATAACGGGTTTAGGTGCTGTCAAATGTGTTTTCGATTCTGATCTACCGAGTTTAGGGAGTCCGAAAGAGGAAATTATAGGGTGAAAACCGTGGGAACATGAGATGGCCAATTTTCTTTGTGTCTAAAATAGAACATGAAAAAGTAGTTTAACAAAACTATTTTTTCAAACTCTGGACTACTATTATTGTTTTCCTTATTCTCCTATGATCATACAGGTGATGCACCAGCAGGGAATTTCATCTTAATATCTGATTCATGCTCTGCTGCGAATTCTAAAGTCTATAAGAGTGCTCTTTGGCCTGAGTTTAATGCTTGTTTATGATATCCAGATACTAGGCATTCTGAAGATTGACGTGAAACACATGGAGAAACCAGAAGCATAGATGAGGTCACATTTGAAGTCTGAGAATCATCAGATGTTTTTTTTCCCTCTTGAACTGATTTACTATGTTTGTGATCCCGGTTAGTGAGCAAGTTGCGCCGTAAATCAGTTGTAGAATCATCTGTGGAAACATTCCATGGAAACTTAAATTTCATTCCTTCTGCCACAGATTAATTTGTGTGTGAAATCTCCTTTGAGAATAGATCAGTCTATGGTACATTTTGTTTTGTTCCATCACTAACTTTGTTGTGATCATCCTTATTCAGAGAACTTGCCTGCTCGGGTAAACCAAAATTGACTAACTGAGGAAACTTGACAACATTTTCTCTCATTACAAGGGAGCTAATAGAACTTTTAAAGCTCCAGACAAGGCCTTTGCCAAAAGAAAGAAAGTTAAATCTGAAATTATAGGATGCCCGAAATAGTGGAAGCACTTGTCTGCACACAAGATTAGGTAAACCGAACACCTTTTTTGGAGCTTTCAAATGAAGACCTTGATGAGCTTGAGAAAATCGAGGAAGGTAAGATAATAAAATTAATTAAGATATTTTTATTATATTATGATTTAATAATTAATCAGATTTTTTTTTTTTGCAGAGATGATTTCTCAACAAGATGTTACTTGTTCGACCTCAGTTGCCCTTAATATTGATTGACTATTGTGTATTTTCAGTTGAATTGTGCTTCAAAAATTAGTTGTACTTTCGGTTTCTATTTTGATGATTTTGTAAGATACTATGGTATATATGTTGGTTTACTTGGTGGATTGTTAAGCTACTATGGTATATATGCCTAACCACTCTCCCTTCTTCCTTGGGGGTGGTTTGAATGTGACTAGTATTATATTGAAGATGTACGTACGTGTTGAATTATGGCTGCAAGTGACTTAGAATCTACCCTTTTGTTTAATTTCCTTATAAATAGCATAAGATCCCCAATATTCATTATTCGAGGAGTGAAAGAAACTCAGCTGAGAAAAAAAAAGTTGCAGTTCTTTGGTTGTTCCTTCACAACTAGGACTTTTATCTGAAAGGTAAAATCATGGTAGTTATGATGAAATTGATTTTATCCTAGCTACAAGATATTCTGAAAGCCTACTCCTTGACTTTAGCTTGATTGTAGCATGCCTTGAGAGCTTGTATCTTTGTCAATTAACTTCCTGTTTGCTGCAGATGTTGTCAAGGTATTCTCTTGAATTTTTGTCCGATTGTTGCTTATCTTGATAACTTGTTGTTGAGCATGATGCTTATTGTAATATGTGTTATATGTTTTCAAGTCCCTCTATATTTTTCCTGATACAAGAATATGGTACTAAATCTAATATACATTGTATATCTGAGATACACTCGTTATATGTCTGAGATAAACCAGATAATGATTCACAAGCTGGTTTAGCTTCATTTCTTGGAACAGCAACTTCTAACTAACATAATAATTCTTATCCCATAACTATATTGGAATAAAGCAAGTGACTTTTTTGTGCAGTGGAATGCTCTGGTTTAACTTGTCATGGATCTTCTGTTGGTGCTGTGATGGGTGCTGTGAACATCTAAAATTGCCAAGCTGTTGTTGCCACTGCAATCCATGCAATTGGATTAGTAGTTGTCTTCCATCTATCAATTTCTCCTTACTCACATGCGGTTGTTGCTCAGGTCAAAAATCACATTGCTGTAAAGATAAACACGATTGCAAAAATTGTTGTATTGTCCCAAGTTGCAATTTTGGGTGGCCTTTTCCCTCTTGCTGCTTTTGCAAATTCTCTTGCTCTTGTTCTTGCCCAAGCTGTCCAAAAATCCGCCCATGTTGCTACTGTACAAAGTCCTGTTTGAAACATTGTTGTTCATGTTGCTAGTATAGTAAAAAAAATAGTATAAAGCTATTGTCTTCAAAAATTACATTTATAATAGCAAGAGTATAAATTTGGAAAAATATAAAGGTTTATGAGTGTTCTGTTAAAATCTTAACCATATGGATACAAGAAGCAAATGTAATATGTCCACTACAAATTGTGGTTCAGAATCGTCAGATAAGTGTTGATCATTTCTTAGCTGTCACAATCTCCACTATTACATGTGAAATGGAAGTCTCAAGTTGGAATTTACCATTGACAGCTTATTCATTTGTTCCAATCATCTTTCAGCGTAGAGGGTAGTAATGAACATACCACGGACGAGACATGCCACCATGTACGGCTAACAAAATTAGTAATGGAATCAAAATCAAAGTTTCACTTATGATCCTAGCTTCATGTGTAACACATCATAAGAGAAATGCCACCATGTACGGCTAAAAAGACTAGACTACAAAAATTACAACAAGACAGATAAGGGTTAGTGGATATATACTGGACCTTGCCAAGAATAAAAAAATTCCTTAAAACCGGTTCGGAAGTGATTCAAAACCGGTTCAGAAATGGTTCAAAATTGGTTCGAAAATGGTTCTAGTTCGAAACCGGTTTGAAACTAGTTCATAAGTAGTTCGGGTCGAACCAGTTCAGTTCGGGTCGAACCAGTTCAGTTCGGTTCTTCAAGAAAAATAGTTCGGGTCGACCCATGCCCATCCCTACAGAATACAGTAGCACAATGCACACCTATCGTAACAGAATGTAGCAAATAAAAATACTATACTAATATTTGCATTTATATCTTTAGCCAAAGCCACTAAGGATGTGTTTGGTAGGAGTATTATTTTCAAATGCATGGGAAAGTCAGGGAGAGATTTCAAGACTCCCATGTTTGGTAGCAAATGTGAGAAAATTTTCCCACTATTATCATTTGCCTAGAAATCCATTTTCAGTGTAAAATGAGAACAAAAATCTAACTCAAAAATACCACTAAGATAATGGTATTCTAATTTCACTAGGGATATGAAAACTAATGTTAGAATCTTTGACAAAAATAACTCGCTTGAATATGTCTTGGACCATTCAGTGCTAAAAAAAGGATAGGTAGGAGGATGAAAAAAAGCAAACATTGTGCTTTGTATTCAAATCACAAAAAAAAAAAAGTTAACAGGGTTAGTTTGATAATTTTATCATATTTTCCCATCAATATTTTATCTTCAACCAAATATGGATTCCGAAAATTTAATCCAATTTTTCTAGTAATATACCAAACAACTTTTTTTTAACTTTCCTACCAAACTCATTTTTCCACTATATTTCTACATATTCCTAGAAATTGTATTTCGCTAGTAAACTTTTTTTTCTCCTCTGCCAAACACCCCTAGAGAGAAGCTTAACAATAAAAATAGAGTTTTATAAGAGTTATGTTGTAGGAAAAGTGATTTTTTTATATTATAGAGATTCGTTTTGCGTGCCGGAGGATTTTTTTGTTGCGGGCCCCATAAAATATTGTGTGTATAAGAAATTTTATGTAATTATATTAAATGATAGATGATAAACCCATAAAAATAACGCTCGGTTGCTTGGATTTTTTCTACCTAGCACCGAGCCTATTCATATAAGGCATTTCCATCATTGGGCTTAGGAGATTCATCCTCACATAAAGCAAAGTTCATGTCCTCAATTCCCAAGGCAAATTAAATATCTTATATAAACTTTTTGTAATTTGATCCCATCAATAACTCAATAGCGGCATGATTGTTGTTTATCACAAAAGTAACTATTTGAAGTGAAGGGTTATACTTATTACTTATTTTTCTTATTATTTCTTACTACCAAATTTTAACCATTGATTTCCGTCAATCTAACGGTTATAATTTATGGGATCATAATTATTAATTAATTATTAATTTACAATAAACTATAACAGTTAGATTGACGGAAATCAACGGTTAAAATTTGGTAGTAAGAAAAATATGTAGTAAGAAAAATAGGTAGTAAGTATAACTTTTCCCATGTTTGAAACATATAACATAATAAAGTTTAATTAAAGACAATAACAATATAATTAGATATTATAATATATCCTTTGGATAAAATGTATAATATATCCTATTTTATATAACATGAAGGTGAAGACAACAAGGAAAATTATATGTTATTTACAAGAATCCATAAAATTTTATAAAGCATAGGCCCCCATTATTTCAATATAAAGGGAATCATACATCTACAAGAATCCATTATTTAAAATTTTAACTTCCTCTAAATTTTCAAAATTAGTGCATACAATGAGAATTATATATAATTTTCAATAATCCATCCAATTTGAGCAGATACATTTATAAATTATACATCTCCGTTATTTTAATATAAAGATGAATCACACTCAACTATTGCAGAATTTATCCCCTTTGCAGAAAAATAAGCATTTTTAGTTATACAAATCAATCAATAAATTATTTAAAAATTTAACTTCATCTAAATTTTAAAAATTAGCGCATACAATAACCTATTTTGGGTAGATAATTCCATACGATAAATTTTAAAAATAATTATGTCCAATCAAAATGAAGCACTTTTCGACATAGAATTCTAAAAGTCATATTATATTTATTAGACAATAATCTTTGCCACAAACTGCCAATTGCCAAAATCTATTTTTCTAATGAAATTTATGAGTAAGAGTACCAAAAAACCTAAGCTAAAATAGAAGGAGTGAGTATTCTCATTGTAAACATCATATATAATAAAGATTTTCCAACAATAAAAAATTAAAAAAACAGGCACATAGAAATTTTTTAGAAAAAATTTATGTGAATAAAAATAATAATACCAAATAAATATTTATAGCAGCAGAAAAGTTATGAAAATAACTTATATAAAACAACGTTTAATTCTAGGATTATGCTGTTAGAATAGCCAAAAAAATAAAATAAAGGCTCACGCACACACTCCCATGCGGTTGTCCTGAGAGTGGGCTTCGACGGAACAGACCCAATGAGTTTTATTTTTACCTTTCGCGGGTTGACCCATTGTAGAGACAGGTTCCGCCGACAGCCCAGCTTCATAAAATTTTATCTTTTATAAATTTTTAAGCACCCAATTTGTCCATAAATATTATCCATCTCATTTGCCAAAAATATAAAATATTATTATTTAAATAAAAATTATGAAAACATAACATTTTAAAATTAATTTAAAGATCTACTGCACTCAATCTTATTCAAAATAGACATGAGCATTCTTGCCTAATTTGGACAAGACTCCTTACAAGAACTCGTCTTATTTAGATGAGATCACTCTCGTCCCATTTCGGCGAGAGTCAGCAAGTGTGTTTGAGTATTTCATACAAACTCTATTAATTGAATGGTTGGATTATTGAGTATTCCGATAGAACTTAATGTTATTTGCCGTCTTTCAAATTTTAGTCATTGTCAGTTTATTATTGTAGCACAATATGTGTTTTCGAATAAAAAATAAAAAAGATAACAAAAGTAATAAACCATGTATTGCTCACTTTTCAAAAGCTGTCAAACCATTTTCAAGCAAGTTTTTTAGATAGGTTACTTTATTAGATGAAATAGTACATTAGGGTGATAAATTTTTTAAATGAATTATTGGGGAAAATATTGGAAAAATATTTTTTATTAAAAAAAACTGATCTTTGAAAACATAAATGAATTTGAGAGTTAATTACAAGTAGCTTATACCGTCTGTTAAATAAACGATTATTTTATATTAATTGTACAAATTATTATTAATAATTTAAATATTTGTTTTACCCTTGAAATAATTAGTGATAAATTTAACAAAATTAAAGTTAAATTCTAATATTTACAAGAAATTACTAAATTAAAAAGCTTGATTCTAACACTCACAAAAAAATAAGAAATTAATTTTTATATGTACATGTGGAACTGTACTAACTAAATTCAAACAATATTTTTTATGCTTCCTCGGACATTTCGTTTCCTTTCAAATTTGTTAACTTTATACATGTCCACTCTACGTTGCATCCTTTAGTTCTCTTTCCCCGGTTCATACGGTCTAAATTGGATCGGTTTTATAAATAAAAATCATACGATCCAATTTCTTCGGTTTGATCATGTAATCATCCATTCGGTTTGAATTTTTTTCCAAATCCAATCCAATTTTCTTCGGTTTGGATTGGATCGGTTTTTGATTTTTTGAAAATCCTAAAATTAGTTTAATGATTATTGTTCAAATAAAATCTTTTGTATATATTGGCTTTGTAAATTTATTTTATTTTTAAATACAAGTAAATGATGACACATGAAATTTTGTTGATGAGATGTGACTAAGTTCTTTCTTGGGTTTAGTTGATGGGTTATTGTGTCTTGGGTTTAGAAATTTTTTGGTTATGATTGGGGAAATGCCCAAGTAGGTAGAGGAGAATTAATATATTGGATCAGTTTTCGTCAACCCATCCGAAAATCAATCGAATCCAATTAAAATTTACGATTTTTTTTTTGTTTTCAGTTTTTTGGTTTTCGGTTTATTCGATTATCGATTTTTCGGTTCGGTCACCGCGATTTGAATGGGTGGATGAACACCCCTACTTCACACACTCGCACAAAGAAAAACTACTTTCATGCAATATAATATAAGAGTAGTTTATGACAAATAGACCCATATGTAACATAAGAGTAGTTTATGTCAAATAGACCCATCACAAATCATGACACCATTTTCCTTTTTTTTTTTTGTAAATTATTGGTCCCATCACATATGTGTCTACAACATGATCTTCTCTCATTTAACATGAAATTAGATTAACCTATATAGATAGGTAAAATCATTTCTGCAGCCACTTTACGTACAGCAATGACAGGTGTATGGTTATGATTCCCAACATTTAATGCTTTCATCCTTTGTATGGTTATGATTCCCCGCATTTAATGCTTTCAAGTATATATATGACAAGTATTTGATTGCTGCACATACATCAACTGCAGAAATGTAAACCTCATATATATATATATATATATATATATATATATATATATATATATATATATATGGGTTTATATTCCTCTTGCTATAGGAAAAATAAAGCTTTTCCTACATATACAATAATGAGAAGTGAGAAAATGGAATCAGGAGAGAGAAACAAAAAATTGGTGGACCTCATGTCTCCAGGAAAATGTTTTCTCCTCCTAAGGAGTGAGACAGTGGAATAAGGAGAGAGAAACAAAAAATTGGTTGACCTACATTTTATCGTGTTTGCAAAAAAAAATATTCTCCTCCTACAACACTCTTATATAATTCACATATATATATATATATATATATATATATATATAGGCAAAATGATTTGTAATGTGACTGCATATAAGCATTGGTGCAGTCACATAAAAACTATGTCGTTTTGGGTGAAAAAAGAAGTTCGCGTTTAAAATTAATTATAAAAAATAAAAATATTATATTTATTTTCACCTTTGTATGGTTATGATTCTCCATATTTAATGTTTTATATTTATTTCCACCTTTGTATGATTATTATTCCCCAAATTTAATGATTTCATCATTTCAATATGACTGCACCAATCCTTAGGTGCAGTCACTTTACACCCGCTAAACCCTTATATATATATATATATATATAAGGTGGTGCAGTCACATTGAAATCATTAAATTTGGGGAATAATAACCATACAAAGGTGGAAATAAATATAAAACATTAAATATGGGGAATCATAATTATACAAATGTGGAAATAAATATAATATTTTTATTTTCTATAATTAATTTTAAACGCGAACTTCCTTTTTTCCACCCAAAACGACGTAGTTTTTATGTGACTGCACCAATGCTTATATGCAGTCACATTACAAATCATTTTGCCTATATATATATAAATATGAGATTTACATTTCTGCCGCTGCTGTACGTGCAGCAATCAAATGCTTGCCATGTATATACTTGAAAGCATTAAATGCAGGGAATCATAACCATACAAAGGCTGAAAGCATTAAATGTGGAGAATCATAACCATACACATGTCGTTGTTGTACGTAAAGTGGCTACAGAAATGATTTTACCAATATATATATAGGGAAAAAGACTTCTCATGTTGCATGAGAAGTCTCCTCTCCTACCACTCTCACTTCGATGTCCGTGCAACCATTTTTCTTTCTTTTTTTTCTTTAAGGTGTGTCCCATTCCTTTCTCTCCGTAGGAATGCTTCAATTTCTCATGCAACATGAGAAATTACAAGCCCATATATATATATATATATATATATATATATATATATATATATATGGGAAAAACATTTCTCAAGCAGCTTGAGATAAGTTTATCTCCGGCTAGCCCCAAAACTACGTCGTTTTGATTAATGAAGGGTGTTTATGTAATTCTAGGTGAATTAATGAAGGGTATTATTGTAATTTTATTTATTTTTATATCATATACATTTTACTGAAACACCCTTCATTAATTCACCTAAAATTACATAAATACCCTTCATTAATCAAAACGACGTAGTTTTAGGGCTAGCTGGAGATAAACTTATCTCAAGCTGCTTGAGAAATGTTTACCCCTATATATATATATATATATATATATATATATATATATATATATATATATATATATATATATATATATATATTTGTAGGGTCCTTTGACCCCAATATCAAATTTCAAATTTGACACCTCATCTGATAGTCGTTAGATCAAAAAAGGACTCTGATTTGTAAACATCTGACACCATTGATCTTTTTTGATCTAACGACTATCAGATGAGATGTCAAATTTGAAACTTGACACTGGTGTCAAAGGAAGGATCCTACCTTATATATATGGGGTTTACATTTCTGTAGCTGTTGTACGTGCAACAATCAAATACTTGCTATATATATACTTGAAAGCATTAAATGCGGGAAATCATAACCATACAAAGGATGAAAGAATTAAATGTGAGTGGTCATATCCATACACCTGTCGTTGCTATACGTAAAGTGGCTGCAGAAATGATTTTACCTATATATATATATATATATATATATATATATATGGGGCAAGATCATCTTACACCGGTGTAAGAATAATAAGTCTTACACCAAATCTTAACCATTGACTCTCTGCATCTAACGGTTCAGATTTATTAAGTCTCACTCATTAATTTATTTTTAATTCCCAATAAATCTCAACCGTTAGATGCACGAAAATCAACGATTAAGGTTTGGTGTAAGATTTTTTATTCTTACACTGGTGTAAGTTGATCCTATCCTTATATAAATATATATATATATATGTATATACATATATATATATATATATACACATATATATATATATATTTATGTATATATATGTATATATATATATGTGTGTATAATCCGTCAATCTAACGGTTATTATTTATTGAATTTAATGGGAATTAATAAATAACTAATAAATATGATCCAATAAATTATAACCGTTAGATTGACGGAAATCAATGGAAATTAAGTTGGTTGTAAAAGTGGTAAACTTTTTTAGTGGTAAGTATATCCTGCCCCATATATATATATAGGGAAATGATATATTTATAAATTTTTTTGTTTACAAACTCTTACAAACTACACTAAGTATGACCGGTCATACTTCAATCAAGAGTGTATGACCAGTCATAGTTATTGTAATTTGAAAAAAAAATTGTAAACAAATCTTTTATATATATATATATATATATATATATATATATATATATATATATATATATATATATATATATATATATATATATATAGGAAGGTTATAGTTAGAACTTTTATTTTTTTATCTCTTACAACCATATCTTATCACCGTTGATTTCCGCCAATCAACGGTTATCACGGTTATTATTTATTGTGAATTAATAATTAATTAATAAGTTTAATTTGCTAAAATAATAACCGTTGATTGACCGAAATCAACGGTGATAAGATATGGTTGCAAGAGGTTGTAAAAAAAATGGTTATAACTATAACTTCCCTATATATATATATATATATATATATATATATATATATATATATATATAGGGTCAGGATCATTTTACACCAGTGTAAGTTACACTCTTAATCTTATCCATTGATTGCATTTATATCTAACGGCTTAAATTTCTTAGTAACGTGAGCCATTGGATACAAGTGGATCAATGGTCAAGATTGAGTGTAAGACTTCTAACTCTTACGCTGGTGTAAGAATATCCTGCCCCATATATATATATATATATATATATATATATATATATATATATATATGAGTTAGAACTTTATGATATTATGGTAAAGTTAATTTTTTTTGCAGACAAGAGAAGGAAACTGTTGTGCAGATTGGCTGACAAATTTTCTTTTTATGAATGTTAATTCTGATTATCTTTGTGTTTTTAATTCCCCCTTGGAATTGGTCTGCTGTTTGATGCAGATTTAGCTTCTATTTGTAGAACTCGTCGTATTTCAGTTATTTAATTTGTGTTGTGTGTTTTACCCATCTTACAAAAAAAGAGTCTCTTTTGGTTCCCTAACAAAAAATACGGTTCTGTCCCTTACACAAAAAGTCAACTTTTGGTCCTCTATAATTTTGATTATTTTAAAATGTGTTTCCTCAAAAATCCATTGAAGATATAATTTAGTCTTTAAAAAAGGACTAATATAGATTTTTTTTTAAGAAATAAAAGTGAGGATTGTATTTTGTATTAGGAATCAAAAAGATAATAATTAATATTTTTCCAAATAATTCATTTAAACTTTTATCATCCTATTGTACTATTTCATCTGATAAAAACCTATCTAAAAGACTTGCTTTAAAATGGATTGACGGCTTTTGAAAAGTGAGCTGATGCGTGGTTTATTATTTTATTACTTTATTATTTATTTTTTATTCGAAAACCACATCTTGTAACGACCTGAATTTACAAGACCTATATTGTGCTACAGTAATAAACTGACAATGATTTTTTTTTTTTGGTAAAAGACAATGATTAAAACTTGAAAGAGGGTGCAGACAAGAGACAACATTAATTTATAAGATTTGTTTTTCTCATATTACATCAGAAAACAAATTCTTCCTACACACATCATAAAAAGATGTATTACTTATTTTTTTATTTTTTGTTTATTTTAAGTAGATAAATCTCACATTTGATGTATATATGACATAAGAATTGAATTCTCCTATAAGATAAGATTTATTTTTCCATAATTTATATTGGAATACACAAACGTTCAATCATAGGATCTGTATGAAATACCCAAATATACTTGCTGACTTTCGCCCAAATGGGAAGAGAGAGGTCTCGCTTAAATAAGGTGAGTTTTTGTAAAGGGTTTCGCCTAAATTAGGCGAGAGTAAAAATTGCTCATGTCCATAAGATTAATTATAATAGATAAATTTTTATTTAAATAATAATATTTTAATTTTTTTTGGCCATCTCATTCCAAGCATGATTGACTAAAAATAATAGGAGTGGATTCTCTTATTGATATGACCATGTCATATTCATGTTAGAAAATCACAATCATATAAATATGAGTCAATAATGATAAAGGAAGAAAAAAATGGAAATGAATAATTATAAAATTATAACTATTGATTCTTTTTTGTATGGTTAGGATTTTTTCACATAATATAATCATATTAATTTATATAGCTTCAACCGATGCATTTTGTCTGTCACGTGAAAGTTTATAAAGGCAATATTTTTTTTTGTATTTGGGCAAACACAAATTTTCAAAATCGAAAGAATCATCTGCAATAATAAAAATTAAAGATTGTTCAGATCAATTTTCAAATTTAATAAATATTCTTTAATGGTTGAAATTGGAATTTCCTATATATTTAAGCCATATTGCTCAATCAATAGTTACAAAAATGGAATCAGGTATCAATATAACAAAATGAATTTTATTAATGTTATGTTACGTAATTTAAGTGTTATTTTCAACTCTCACATCAAAAGGGAGAGAGAAAGTGGAATGATGAAAGAAAAAGAAAAACATGTGAACCCCACCTCTTTAATGTGTGTGTAGGAAAGTGGAGTTATATTATGTTATATGATAAACATAAAACCCTAACAAAATTCATATGGTAGTTTTTGGTTTACTCTCATGAATTGAAATTAATTTGAAAATTTTCTAAATTATCAATGTGATGAATCTTAGAATTTCAAATTATCTCTAAATTTCCAATGAAAATAAGCATGCAATATATGGTTGGAAAGGTCTCAAAATCTATATAAAAAAACAAAGTTTTATTATTCGATCGAAGAGGATAATCACATTAAATCAAAACACAGATATTCGGCTTTAATCAATATATTTCTAAATTTAATTTGAGTCCAAAGATTACAGGTTTTATAATCACTTATTCCCTGCTTTGAAACCGAATTCGGAAAAAAAAAAACATCAAATGTGTTAGGTCCGAGGTAGACCGTATTGCTATACCGGATGGTATGCGCTCAGAGATGATGTATATGCCCAACGTACTAGGCTATATGCCGAGGTCCCAATCACTGCGCACCAGCAATAGGCTTTATAACCAGGGGGTGGTGTGTGTGCACAATGAGTGGAATGAGCTAGGCGATTCAGAGGTGTGTACCTGGGATGTCTGAGCTCTTATTTATAGGGGTACCTGACTCGGTTGCTGAGCTCCTATTGTTGAGATTCCGTCCGACTTGGTCGGCCTCAACTAGTTTGTTTCAGTCAGTTGAGATTTGGCAGTATCTCTTGACGAGATATTCTCGGATGGCGGTTGAGCGGAGCTTCATCCGTAACAGTTGCCCCCCAGCTTGGGATTCCGTAAGTCGGAATGCCGAGATTCTCTGGATTACTTGGCCATTCTTGACCTTGCCATTTATTCCCCATGTGTTAACTATGTCAGAGGTCGTAACTCCATTCGAATCTTGTTATGATTTTCGATCAGATTTGTGAGGTCAGCGGATTTTGAATGTCGGAACCCTTGACATGACCTTTCGTTTTATTACCACTTTCTGTCCTTTCGTCTTGCTCCTGCAGTGGCGGTTATAACAGGACACGTGCACTCCCTTTACTGGCAGTCCTGCGCATTGGGCAGGGAGCACTACTCTGAGCCTAGGATAGGCCATGATTGTGATCATTAAATGCAGGTAGGAAACGCAGGGTGTGCAGGGCGTGCAGGGTGTGCAGGGCGGCGAAAATCCCCTTTTGCCCCTGATGCCTCAGACGTTTGGAAGACCATCCTTTGGTCTTCCACCCCCTTCAGCCCTATATATTTATATCAGTTCATCACTATCCCTCCTTTCTTACTTCCTGCTCTCACGCGTCTCCTAGGGTTTTCTGCGTATTCCTCCTGTTGTCCAAGTGTTCTTCATTCGCATTTCTTCTACTCAGTTTTCCACCAGGTAATTTTCTCTTTCCCTTGTAGATTTCTATTTTTTGTTCGTTTTCTAGTTGGTAAGGAGTGTTTCCTGTCTTACCCATTTTTTAAGTGGGTAATGGACACTCCTGGTAGTTCTAGTGGCCGAAATGATGGTAGAGAGGTGTCTGAGGAGATGATAGGTAGGTTGCCACGGTCCGTTCAGTACTGGTTTTACGGTAGGGAGTATACCGAAGAGGAGAGGCTCCAGCAGCTTCTCCGAAGTCACCGAGGAGGTCGTCAGACCTCCAGAGGTGCTCGTGGAAGGAGAGGTAGAGGTCGGAGGGGACGCAGGGGTGAACACCCCCAACCGTCTTTTACTAGAGGTGCGTCCTCCTCGATTCCTCAAGCTTCAATTTCTGGATCGAGTTCCTTTTCTGAGCCAGTTCCCTTGTCTTTTATTCTTCCTCCTCCACCGTTTGGACAAGGTTCGAGGTCTGTTTTAGATCGGATCCCACCTTTCCAATTGAGTAATAGTTCTTCCAGCATTTCTTCATCCGAGCTGGGTTTTCCCAAATCGGAAATCCCTTCCAATTTTGATGACTCGGCATCCAGTCAGGTGCCCTTCGTCGATCTCCTTAGTAGTTCTGATGACTCTATCCCTTTTTCTTGGAGTCCAGGCCCGTTACCATCTGATTTAGATGATTCTGGGTCAAGTCAGGTTGATTATATTTCTGATCCGACTCCTTCGTGTTCCAGGGACCTGACAATGGACAATTCTGATGTCGATGAATGGGTTCTTCTTGAAATCCTTCATATGCGGTCAGTAATGACTCCAGCCGACGTCTCCCAACTTCCTCTTGGGAATCCTGAGGGGGTCGACCTTCTTCCACCGGGTGATTTTCCGGTATGCGCAGGCCCCATATCAGATGAACCCTGCTTCTTCTTTTTCTACCGGGATCTGGTCACTAAGGTCGGAATTCGGCTTCCGTTCACAGACTTCCAAATGGCCGTGCTGCGTCGGATTCGAGTAGCGCCCTCCCAACTTCACCCAAACTCATGGGCTTTTATCCGTGGTTTTGAGCAATTGTGCTCTTACCTCTTCCTTCCTTGTACAGTCTCCCTCTTTTATTTCTTTTTTGATGTCTATACGGCTCGGAGTGGTGCCGAGTTAAAAGAGAGGAAAGGGTGGGTTACCTACCGAGGTACCCCTGGTAGGGGACTTTTCATCCCTTACTCTCAGTCCTTTAAAGGCTTCAAGAATGCCTATTTTAAAGTGGCTTCTCGTCCTGATTCCCTCCCCTGGTTTGGCAAGGAGCTGCTGGATGATGGGAACCTATTATGCCACTTCGAGTTGTATTGGACGCGAAAACACTATCGACGTCGTCCAAAACACTACGCCACTCCCCTGTCCGCGCTTTCCAGAGATGAGAAGTTCGCGGTGCGAATTTTAATCGAGTATACTGACGATTACGGCGTCATCGACTTAAGTCGGATAGTAAATAAGTTTGGAGACAATGCTATTTATGAGTTTGGTATGTATGTCAAGTTTTTTGTTTATTTTTGACAATTCTCTTTTTGGTACTCTTTGACAATGCTCTTTCTGATTTTCGGTTGGCATGACGTCGGCTGAGTATAAGAAGTATCTACCCAAGCGAACTGGCAAGGGCAAGTCGCGAGAGGCTGCCCCTCTTGAACCTGAAGCGTCGAAGCGACGACTGGTAGACATCATCTTGGGGGAGGACCCACCTGCTGACGAGGTGGTTCCTATTGAGATTTCCCCCCCATCACCAAGTCCAGCTACAATTCCTGCTTCCCAGGGGACCCTCCTCAGTTTGGAGCCAGGGGAGCTGTGGAGGTCAGGTGTTTCTGACCGCCTCAGGGCGGCTTTGAAACCTCCTCCTAGTCTCTTTCTAAATTCTGGCCTGACTTCTTCTGTAAGGGCCATGCTGAAGCGGATGGAGGAGGACGCCTTAAAGACGACCTCATTGATCCAAATATTTCAGGACCTCCTCCAGAATCTGGACCAGGCTAACGCGGCCAAGTCGTCCCTTACTGCTAAGGTCGTGGAGTTAGAGCAATCTAAGTCTGCCCTGGAGGTTAAATTTGGGGAGCTGCAGAAGGAGGCGGACATGGCGAGGGAGAATCTGCGTTTGGCCAACTCTAAGGTCGGTGAGCTGAGCGCCGAGAAAGAAGCCTTTATCAAGTCTCTAGGAGATAAGGACGTCCAACTTCAGGCACTTCAGACTCAGCTCGATCAAAAGACTGGCGATTTTGAGGAGGCCAGGAACGTGGTAGTTAATGCGGCCGTCCAGGCTTTTGACAACGCCATTGCTCAGGCCCGAGTTCTTAACCCAGGGCTTATCGAAGCGGGAATGGACGTGTCTTACGAAGTGAAGGACAGCGTCATTGTTCCGGGTTCTCCCGGTTCCGAGGAAGAGGCCGAGGCTAGGACCCCTTAATTTCAATTTTTGTAATATTTTGTAACCGTTGCCGTGTTCGGCTCGGCTTTTATTGTTATAAACAAACTTTTTGGTATATCCGAGCTTGTCAAATTATACCATATTGGTTTCGTCTTTATTTACCTTTGCGGCTTGCGAGTCACTGATGACCGATCTAAAAAATGTTAATTTCTTTTCAAAGGTTCATTTCTTTAACGATCGTGACATACATGTCGGAATCATAAATGGAGGCGTTTTAATAACAACTGCTCATTTATTCATAATAAGAATGTTTACAAATCCGAGCTTTACAGCCCGCTTATTTGCTTTAAAATCAAATCAAGTACTATCCGAGCTCCATGGCTCGCCTTATTTGTGTGGACTAGAGTCTAGTACTTGACCATGTCTTTAAACCTAACTGTAATAGGTTTTCAGCTTGTCAGCATTCCAAGTTCTTTTTACTGGCTTCTTTGATAAAGTTTCCAGAGTGTAGGCTCCCTTTCCGAGATTATCCTTGACCCTATAAGGGCCTTCCCAGTTTGCTGCGAGCTTTCCATCTTTGGCATTCTTGTTACCGATGTCGGCTCTTCTCAGAACTAGATCGCCACTCTGAAATGACCGAGGTCTTACTTTCTTATTAAACCTAGCCGTAACTAGGCGCTTGGCCATCATATTTTTGTATCTGGCGTTCTCCCTGCATTCATCCAACAGGTCGAGCTCAATCAACAATGCTTCATCATTTTGTCCCTCAGTGCCTTGCAGTCTTTGGGCCCTTCTCCAGGACGGTTCTCCGATCTCAACCGGAATCATTGCTTCACAACCGTATGTTAGCCTGAAGGGGGTTTCTTCTGTTGCGGATTGAACACTTGTTCTGTATCCCCATAAGACTAGGTGTAATTGCTGTACCCAGTTTCCTTTGGCCTCGTCAAGCCTTTTCTTGAGTCCGTTGATTATTACCTTATTGGCAGACTCGGCTTGTCCGTTGGTCTGGGGATGTTCCACTGAGGCGAAACGGTGTTTAATTTTGAAGTCGGTCATGAGCTCTTGGAATTTCTTGTCAATGAATTGAGTTCCGTTGTCGGTTACAATTTCTGCAGGGATTCCAAACCGACTTACCAGATTCCTTTCGAAGAAGCGGCGTATCCTGGCCGAGGTAATGGTGGCGAGGGGTTCAGCCTCAATCCATTTGGTGAAGTAATCGACCGCGACTATCAGCCACTTTAGTTGTCCTTCAGCAGCAGCAAAGGGTCCTAAGAGATCCATTCCCCATTTAAAAAATGGCCATGGTGCCGTTATGGTCTGCAATTCCTCTGGGGGTGCATGAATTATTAGTGCATGCTTCTGACATTGCTCACATCGTTGAACATGTTACATGGCGTCGGCCGCCATTGTCGGCCAGTAATACCCTGCTCTTAACGCCTTCTTAGCCAATGCTTTGCCCCCCATGTGATGTCCGTTGATGCCTTCATGGATCTCGGATAACACATATTCAACTTCATTTTTATCAAGGCACTTCAGCATGGGTGCATAGAAACCCTTTTTGTAAAGTTGACCCTCTACTATAGTGAAGCAAGCCGAGTTCCTGACCAGCTTTTTTGCCTCTTTAGTATCTTCTGGCAGGGTTCCTTTTTCAAGGTAAGCCACGATTGGTCTCCTCCAATCTTCGGTGTCGGTGGTTATCATTAGGACGCATGTTGGTTCCAAAATGCTTTGCTGAATAACGGTGCGGTGGTTACCGGGTCCTTTTGAGCTTGCTAGTTTGGACAGAATGTCGGCCCTACTATTTTCATTTCGAGGGATGTACTGGATCATTACCTCGTCGAACTCGGCAAACAATTCCTTGACTCTTTGGAGGTACTTCATCATGAGGGGGCCCTTGGCTTGGTATTTTCCCTCAACTTGGGAAGTAACGACTTGGGAATCGCTCATGATTTTGACTCTCTTTGCTCCGTGCTCTCTCACCTGCATAATCCCAGCAATAAACGCCTCATACTCAGCTTGGTTGTTTGAGGTTGGAAATGCCAGGTGGAGCGAGTGCTCAATTGATATTCCTTCCGGGCTTTCAATGATCACTCCCACGCCGCTTCCTTTAGAATTTGAGGATCCATCCACATAAACTGTCCAGAGATCTCCTTCCGACTTCTCCTGTTCGTTGCCCGGGGTGAGCTCCAAGATGAAGTCGGCGAGTGCCTGTGACTTTATTGCCGGCCGAGGTTCGTACGTCAAATCAAACTCGGATAGCTCGACAGCCCAATTAATCATCCTTCCCGCCAGGTCAGGCTTATGTAGTATATGCCTGATGGGCTGGTTTGTCCGCACTATGATCCGGTGGCTTTGGAAGTAAGGTCGGAGCCTTCTTGCCGTTGTCAGTAAAGTAAATGCCACTTTTTCCAGCTTCTGGTATCGGAGTTCTGGTCCCTGCAAAGTACGTCCAACGAAATAGATTGGATGCTGGTGATTATCCGTTTCCCGGACCAAGACGGCGCTGATAGCTTCCTCCCCCACAGACAGGTACAGGACCAACGTCTCTCCGGGTTCTGGTTTTGTTAGTACGGGAGGGGTAGCCAAACAAACTTTGATGTTGTCGAATGCTTTTTTGCACTCTTCCCCCCAGCCGAACTCTGCCTCCTTCTTGAGGAGCTTAAAGAAAGGCAGTGCCTTCTCAGCTGACTTTGGGAGGAATCTAGTCAAGGCGGCAAGGCGGCCTGTAAGTTGCTGGACCTCCCTTTTATTTTCTGGCTGCTTCATTTCCAATACCGCCCTACATTTGTCGGGATTTGCCTCAATTCCTCGGTTTGTAAGCATGAACCCCAGGAATTTCCCTGCTGGTACTCCGAATGCGCATTTGGCTGGGTTCAGCCTGATCTTCCGAGTTCTTAATTGCTCGAAAGTTTCTCCGAGGTCAGCGATGTGCGCTGAAGTGCTTATTGACTTGACGATCATATCGTCAATATAGACCTCCAGGTTTCTTCCGATCTGAGTCTGGAAGACTCGGTTCATCATTCTTTGATAAGTGGCCCCGGCGTTTTTGAGGCCAAATGGCATAACATTATAACAGAAATTTCCTTTTTCCGAAATGAAAGCCGTCTTCTCATGGTCATCTGGGTGAAGGGGAATTTGATTATATCCTGAGTATGCATCCATAAATGAAAGCAACTGGAAGCCAGATGAGTTGTCAACTAGCTGGTCAATATTGGGCAATGGGTATGAGTCCTTTGGGCAGACCTTGTTTAGGTCTGTGTAATCAACACAAATTCTCCATTTTCCGCTTGGTTTTTTGACCATTACTACATTCGACAGCCAAGTAGTGTACTGTATTTCACGAATAAATCCGGCCTCCAAGAGCTCGTCCACATGTTCGTTTAGAGCCTGTCGTCTGTCTACCCCAATCTTTCTTTTCTTTTGGGATACCGGCTTTGCTCCCGGATACATCGATAGCCTGTGGCAGCAAAAGGCTGGATCAATTCCAGGAATCTCGGAGGCCTTCCAAGCAAATACGTCGGAATTGGTCTTTAGGAATGCTACGAGTTCGTTTTGAAACTCTAGCTCCAGAGACTTTCCGACCTTGGTATAGCCTTGGCCGTCACCGCGGGTCTCGACTTCTTGTAATTCGCCCTCAGGTTGTGGTCGAGGCGATTGTAGCTCCTCTCGCATGTCGAGCTCGACCAAGTTGACCTCTCTGTCGGTCGTCCTGAAAGCTCGGTGGCTTGATCCTTCCCCCCTTGTCCGGGGAGGAGATGCCGGGTCACCGTGATGGGCCCGAATTGTCTCATAATAACACTCCCTTGACTCTCTTTGATCTCCAGGGATCGTGATTATTTCGTTGTTGGGCCCTGGCATTTTCATGAGTTGGTGCTTGGTGGATATCATCATGTCCCATTCGTGAATGGTAGGATGACCAATGATTACGTTATAAGAAGAGGAAGTGTCCACTACCACGAACCGAACTCTCTCCGTGCGGAAGGAGTCCTTCGTGCCAAGAGTCAATTTGAGGTCGATGTAACCTTTCGGTGGGGATGGTGCTCCATTGAAGCCAAGGAGCTCGGTAACACATGGCTTTAGGTCCTTTTCATCCAAATTCATTCTCTTGAAGGCGTCCCAGAGAATTATATCCGCACAGCTTCCGTGGTCGAGGAAGATTCTCCTGACTCGGCAATTGACTAGCACTCCAGTGACTACCAATCCGTCAGTATGTCCTGGCACGACCCTTGCCAGCTCTGCTCTGGTGAAGTATATCGGAGGGGGTTCAGGTTCGTCGAGCTTTGGCTTAAAGGTTGGCCGGTCTCTAATGGACATGACCTCTTTTAAGTATTTCCTTCGGGCGTTCGCCGAGTCTCCTCCGCCACCCAATCCCCCACTGATCACATTGCATTCAAACTCAGCTTCAGGAAAAGTCTCAGTTCTGTCGTCGACTTCCTTACCCTTGGCGTTGCAGTCTTGCCTCTGGTCTCTTTTGTCTCCCCGCCTCGGACTTCGGCTTCGGCTTCGGCTTTTTTGTCTGGGTTTGTTGTTTTTCTTACCTTGCGTACGAATTATGTACTGTTTTAACTTTCCTTCTCTGACGTGTTTTTCAATCGCGTCTCGAAGGTCCCAGCAGTCGTCCGTGATGTGGCCGTTTTGATCATGGAAGGCGCAATATTTACTTTTGTCCAATCCGCTCTTTGCTCTAAGGGGGCGAGGTCGGTCGATGTTTCGCATCTCGGTCTGGGCTACCTCCCTCCAGATCCTAGATCTGGGCACGTTTAATGGGGTATAGTCTTCAAACTTCGTTCTGGGAGAACGATCTTCCGTCTTCTTCTCGCGAGTGTCGTTCCCTTTTTTGGACCCCTTATGGTCCCGATCTCTACCGTTCTTCTTATTTGGGCTCCTTCTTGACGGGCTCCGCCCATGAGACTCGACGTAAACCTGCTGCATATCCTCTACGTCGATGTATTTGTCGGACCTACGTCGGAATTCTTCGAGGTCATTGACCGGGTTCTTATAGATCGACCTTGCGAGGGGGGAGTCGCCATCTAATCCAGAAATGATTAGGTGGAGGTGCACGACTTCGGTGAGACCACGGACCTTCAGTGCTGCATCTTTGAATCGATCAAGGTATTTCCTTAATGATTCATTGTCTTTCTGACGAATTCTTCCTAGCGCGTAAGCCGGCATAGGATGCACCTTGCTGGTTGCGAAGTTGAGGCGGAAAGTTCGCGCTAAGTCTTCAAACGAGTCAATTGAGTTTTTGGGCAACCTGGTGATCCAGGTCATTGCCTGTCCCGTTAGGGTTGTTGCGAAAATTCTGGCCTTGATGGGTCCTGTAATCCCATTAAACAGCATTTCGGTTTTGAAGGCCTCCAAGTGGGCTTCTGGGTCTTGACTCCCATCATATGGAGGTATTCTGGTGCTTTTGAACCTTGGGGGGATGGCCAGGTTCATTAATCTTTCCGTGAATGGGCTATCGTTAGCTTCATCGTCGTTCAGATAATTTTGGTTGGTGGCATTGTTCTGGCCTCCTACCTCTTGCTGATTGCCGAGGTGTTGAGCCAGGGTTTCCAGGACGTTGACTTCAGGAGCGGACGCGTTATGGGTTTGGGTACCTCCATTACCCGCAGTAGCATTTCCACCTATATTTTGGTGCTGGTTTCCTCCGTCCTGAGCCTGTGGCCCGCTTCCGGTTCCGCCTTGAGCGGTCCGGTTTCGTAGTTCAGCTTCCAGCGTTGCCATTCTTTCAGCATCTAATCGTTGTTGGGTTAGGAATCTGTTTTCCATTTCCTGCATCCGCTGGAGGATTGCTCCCATTGCCATCGAAGTTACATTCGGTGGCTCGGATGGGCGGTTTACAATCGTTGTGTTTCCGATCGGTGGTCTAGGAGTCGGCCTCTGTGATCCGACCTCTTCGACCTGCACGTCCACCAGAACCGGGCTAGCGGAAGCCTGGAGCTGCTCCAAACCAGACATTTGGGATGGCCCCTGAGCATTGCCCGACGTGGATCTTGTGTTGGTCATGGTGTTATGGGAATCGAAATTTACCGAGTTCCCACAGACGGCGCCAATGTTAGGTCCGAGGTAGACCGTATTGCTATACCGGATGGTATGCACTCAGAGATGATGTATATGCCCAACGTACTAGGCTATATGCCGAGGTCCCAATCACTGCGCACCAGCAATAGGCTTTATAACCAGGGGGTGGTGTGTGTGCACAATGAGTGGAATGAGCTAGGCGATTCAGAGGTGTGTACCTGGGATGTCTGAGCTCTTATTTATAGGGGTACCTGACTCGGTTGCTGAGCTCCTATTGTTGAGATTCCGTCCGATTTGGTCGGCCTCAACTAGTTTGTTTCAGTCAGTTGAGATTTGGCAGTATCTCTTGACGAGATATTCTCGGATGGCGGTTGAGCGGAGCTTCATCCGTAACAAAATGAGTTTCCAAGTTTGGAATACAGAATCAATTAAGATGTGTTTCCAATGTTGAATATGAAATCAAATCAAATGTATTTCCAGATGTGTTTCATTATGACGAATATAAGAACCGATCGAATTCATATAATATAAAACCCCCAAAGATCAAAATAATTGCAAGAGATTGTAATGCACTTACCTATTTGAGCTGTTTTTGTGCTATAGACCATTAGACCTTGTTTGAGGTATTTTTTCTTAAGTTAAAAGTTATTGTTAAATTAAAGTTCAAAAAAGAGTTTAAGGGCCTGTTTGGAGCACCTGATAAGGAAGATAGGATAGGATAACTTATCATATCTTACTTTTATCTTTTGTTTGGTAGGTCAATAGAATATGATTAGCTTATCCTATTGTTTTATTTTATCCTATCCAATACATGATTTCTTATCCTATGGGGGGAGCTGGGTTAGGATTCAACATGATAGGATATCAATATTGTATATCCAATATATCCTCACGCTACCCAATATATTTCTATTTATTGAATTATATTTTGTTTTTTGTTTTTCTTTTCTTCATTTACATAATATTATCATATTGCTAATCAGGTGCTCGAGTCATCATGATATGAGCTTATCGAGTCCAGATCATATCCTACCCTTATCCCCATATCATATACTACCCTTATCCCCATATCATATCCTACCCTTATCCTATTCTGTCCACCAAACGAGCCATAAAAGTTAAAGATAAAAGTTATTTGGGGTAAAAAAATTAAATATTATTATTTAAATAAAAAATTACGAAAACATATCAGTTTAGAATCTATTTATGAATGTATAAGAATCAGTTGAGCCCAAAATGAGGTGAGACCAGTCACGCCTACTTTTAGATGTGTTTGGGGTTAGGTTGCACCTTATTTTGGGCGCGACTTACCAGGTGATTACAGATACATAAATTTTTCAAGTGTTTTAATGAAAAAATATTTGGAAAGCCATAACTTTTGACTTTATGTCTTCGAATGAGATAAATTTTTTTATTCCACTTAAGTTTTTTATATACGCATTGACAAATATCCAAAGGAAATTTAGTAAAAAAAAAAAACATACTTCCCTATAATACCCCGTTGGGCACATTTTAAATCAGTGGAGCTCTCACATTGTTGTTCTCCCGGACGGATGTGGCTAGGGGCGCAGCTGGGCCTGGTTGCTCAGGCGTTGTGCAGCCCAAGCCTATGTCAAAAAATTTCAATTTGGCCCGGCCCGATAGCATAGAATGAGTCTAACTGTTAGCCCGTCTTGGCCCATTTATAAAAAAACAAATGGCCCTGCCCTACCCGTTGGCCTGTTAATTTTTAACTTCCAAAATAGACCATGAATCAACTCCACAGAATACTCAAATTCTATTGTTAAAATAAAATGACAATCTTAACATCCAAACAGAACCATGAATCACAACAATAACTAAAGAAGTCAATCCATACTATGTAAATTAAAATAACTACATGAATACAACACATCATAATGACTACAAGAGTAGCCAAAAACTTATCTTCATCTTTTCTCCCCTGCAAATACAATTCCAAGGTTACATAAGTTGGCAAATAATTTGTAAATCTAGAAAAAAAAACAAGAATAAAGAATAGAAACAAAAAAAACCGAGATTAAGAAACAAAAAAAACCTTTTAATAGATTCACATAGGCAATCTCACGTGCTGAGATGTTAGTTCTTCTTACATAAAATAAGGAGTAACTATAGTATATTAAACAAATGGGCCAGCCTTGGAGGCTCGTGGGCCAGGCTTCATATATAACAATATGGCCCAATTATGTAATCAAACCTTTACACCAGCCCAAACCCAGTCTGTCAAGTAAAAAGGCCGAGCCAGACTAGGCGATT